>JAUESF010081421.1:0-12675 GCA_032274765.1 Malacoctenus tetranemus | reverse complement strand
AGAAACCTGAAAGATCTCCAGCTGCATTTGAGATGTCAGAAAAGTGCTTCAGAGTGTTGTTCAGCATGGGGGTGAGTGGAAAATGAAGGTACATCATTGTTTGGGTGTACTATTCATTTAAAACATGCCTACAAAGGTTATTTTCACTGAGTGAGGTACAACAATGTACAACAGAAACACAGACACACAAGCACAGACATACACGCACAGACATGTGCATGTGCACACACACACACACACACACACACACACACACACACACACACACACACACACACACACACACACACAACTATCTTACCTATTGTCTCTCCTTGTTCATGGACCATGCTTGCCAGATCCTTCATGATTTGACTGACATCAAGCATATCTCTCTGCAGAGAAACACATCAACAAAGATTAAGCTAGTCAATGGCATTCAATCAGAATCAGAAATCACTTGATTCTGCCAACTGTACTTTCTGTACGCAGGAATTTGATTTAGTAACAGCGCCACAGAGCAATAGAAATGTCAACCAATAACAAAATAAATAAATTAGATTACAACGAAGAAAAGATGTCATTGTCCTTGATGTCCTCATTGAAGAGGATGGTGGACTGGGGGAAAAAACAGTTCAAGTGCCTGGTGGTTTTGTTCCTGATGGACCTGAACCTTATGGGAGAGGGTTAAACAGGTTGTGAGCTGGATGAGCCGGGTCCCTCCCCACATAATAAAAAGATCCCTCTGAGGGTTCATACTTGTCAGATTTGTGAGATTCACGTTTCAAATTTATCTCATTTTTTTTCACAACAACCAAGACATAACGGAGATCAGGGGCAGACAACTATGATATATCCTCTGTTCATCCCACTTCTCAAGTGTTTCTCAAATCGTAGTAACCACACTACCTCCTTTGTCTCAGTGATGTCTTTTCTCTTTATGGCTTACCTCTTGCTCCTTCTGGACCCTGAGGAGAAGTTAGTGAGAAACAAATGATGGCTGATTGAGACGAATATGAGCAGCTCAAACTCATCTCAAACGACAAAATTGAACCACAGATGAGCGGCACATTTTTTGCTGTGGATCACTATCCTCCAGGCCCTCTGCCGGGATCTGTCATCGTGCAGAACACACACAGGCTCCTGTTTGAGGCCCATGAATTGGCTCGCTGTTCACATGTTGCGTTCCAATTTGTTCTTGACCATGACCATTTGTTCAATCCATGACCATCTCCACCACCTTGTTGGTGTTGAGCTGTGACATCGTGTCTCTGTGCGCTGTCTCATCCTCGTCCTTGATGAGGCCCAGGACCGTGGGGGCCGACAGATGGCTGCCAGTCCGCACTTGTTGCTTCCTGTTGGTGAGGAAGTCGGTGATCCACTCACAGATGGGGCTGGGTACATGCAACTGCAGCAGTTTGGCGTGCAGGCGAGCTGGAAGGATGGTGTTGAAGGCCGAGCTGTAGTCCATGAACAGGGCCCTGATGTAGGAACTCAGCTGGTCCAGATGCCTAAGGATGTGGTGGAGGCTGAGGTTGATGGCATCATTTATAGAACAATTTTGCTCAGCAAACTGTAAAGGGTCCAGGAGGGGGTCTGTGATTGGTTTAAGGAAGAACAGGAAGAGCTTCTCAAAGCTCTTCTTGACCACAGATGTCAGGGCGACAGGTCTGTAGTCATTCAGGCATGTCATCCTGTCCTTCTTTGGAACCGGAACGATGATGGATGTCTTTAAACAAGGTGGCACATAACATTCAGAGCTGGACTGGTTGAATATGTTGGAAAACACTAGCGACAGCTGGGTGGCACAGTGATTCAGAGTTGCTGAGGAGACGCCATCAAGGCCCGGGGCTTTTCTGGGCTTCAGCCAAGTAAGGACCTTGATAAGGTGTGAAGGTAGGGGGGGAGGAGACAGGGTAAGCGGGGGGAGTTATGTGGAAAAGGAGGGGAGAGCAGGGAGACGGGGGAGATGAGCGGTGGGGTCAGTGAGTGAGGGAGTTATAGGGGGGTGAGGAGTGGTGGGGGAGTTGACAGTGCCTATGTGAGAGGGTGGAGGGGGGCAGAGGAGTGGAGACAATAGGGGGGCATGTTGTCTCTCAAACTTGGTGTCAGAGGTGTTGAGATTGTCAGCCAGTCCAGAGGTGGGGGTGATGACATAACTTTTCCTTTTGTACTTGGTGATGTTTCTCAGGGTACTCCAGACAGCTATAGAGTCGTTTGTGCCTGAATCATGCTCAAGTCTGGCACTGTAGTCCTTTTTAGGATTTTTAATGGTCCTCTTTAGGTCCTGTCTGGCCAGCCTGAATGTGTCCATGTCACCTTCCCCTAACATCTGCTCCTTGTGGCGTCTGAGCTGCTTGGTGAACCAGGGCTTTTGATTGCTGTACCTTGTGATGGTTTTTGTTTGGGAGGCAGACCTGCTCACAGAAGCAGATGCAAGAACATACAATGTCAGTAAAACTACTGTTGTCATCCTCAGGGCCCCTCAGTGACTCCCAGTCAGTAGACTCCATGCAGTCCTGAAGAATGTCTCTTGCCTCTGTAGTCCACCTCCTCACTATAATAATGGATTGGACCTTTTCAGTTGCTGCCTGTATGTGGGGACCATCTGTATAATGCTCTGATTGGTGTGCCAAAGGGGACCATGGGATATGGAGCAGTATGAATGTTTTATGGTGGAGTCGAAGTGGTCCAGGATGTTGTTGTCTGCGCAGCACACATCACCAGCTGTTTGTAGTTCGGCAGCTCTTGTGAGAGATGACAGGTGTTGAAATCTCCCATCAAAAGAATTGCCGAGTTTGGCCAAGAGGTTTCTGCATTGGAGATCTGCTGTTGTGCTTCACAGATGGGTGCTTGCAAAGGGACGTAAACTCCAGCGAGGATGAAGGAGGACAACTCTCTTGGGGAGTAGCAAGGCCTACACTCAATAAAAACTGATTGCAGGACGCCACAGCAGTGTTGGCGTAGTATCACTGCATCTGTGCACCACTTGCCATTTGCCCGGCAAGTGACTACACAAACCTCCTCTCTTCGATTTCCCACTGGTTTCCGTATCGCGGTCTGCTCTGATCAGCTGAAATCCAGGTAACTCTACAGCGGTGTCGGAAACTCAGTCATGCGCCCAGGTCTCACAGAAAAAAAAGAGCAGAATTTCTTCTGATGTCTTTGTTAGTCCGTCGCAGGATGCTGATTTCATCCATTTTGTTGCACAGAGAGCATACGTTGGACATGCAGATAGCAGGGAGTGGGGTACAATGTCCTCTTGTCCTCCACCTGCACTGAGTACTGGCCCGCCGGCCCCTGTAGCGCTGGGAGGGACACACAACTGTCTGTATACATTTAAATATCAGGTTTGCACTTGCTTGCTCTTGACAGACACCATTCCCAATCAATACACACTGAAGTATTTCCATCAGCTACTCCATTCTCCAGGAAGCCAGCGTGTGATCCACCTGAATGTCCAACCGTACACTTTAGTGTTGTTTGCCCGTTTGAATGGTGATGTTTAAGACCCTCTAGTGGGGCCTAAGCCTCTCCAGAGTCTTGGACATACATATTGCATCTTGATCTGCTGTTTTTCGTGATGACATTACTTAGAACCTACGATTCCAAAGTATGTACTTCCCAAACATTCTGGACATTTTTAACGGTTGATTCTCAGCATTTGTGCTCGACAATGCTTAGTTTGAATTGGAGAAAAGAAAAAACATTTTGTCTTTTTTTTCTCAATTATTCTCAATAAGGGAACAGCGTTAACTTGTGCAGCTCCACAGCCTACAAGTGTAAAATATGCTCTCAGTGTTCTAACTGAATGCTCAAGGAACTTATCTATCTCCTCTTCACAGGTCCCCCCTTCTCCTCCATTATAATGCTGAGCAATTGTATTTGTGTTGCTTAGCCCCATGGGCCGTAGGTCACAGGTGGTACAAATTGCTTTGATAACTGGCAGTCATCCTAAGACTCAAAGCATTTGGATGGAGCCACGTTGGCTCCCAGCAAACCTTGTCATTGTAAAGACTTTATTTGTATTTTTTTTCGTTAGGCAAATCAGTTTGTTATGCTGACTTGAAATAATGCATTTTTTTTACCTGACAAAATATTGGGGTAATCAGAGCTTGTTTCGTCACAATGACAAAAGAGTGTGTAACCAATTTAGAAATCAACGTGGGCGTAAAGGAGCAGAGGAGACACTCACAGGGAAAAGGCAGAGATGTGATGGGTTGAGACCTTAGCCTACCCATAGCAAAGCAAAACTGAGGATGAGATCTCATTTATGTCACATTTGCATCTCCTAGACATAAATGAGCACAAATCGAGACAGAAGTGGTTTTCTCATTCTCATTCTCTCGAGAAATAAGTCTCATAGTGGGCTCACAGGTGTCCCCAGTGAGTGCTCTAAATTGCTTCACTTCTGTCTCTTTTCTTCCTCTCATCTGAGAGTAAAATGAGACAAATTGTGCCCCTCTCAAATATGTCTCAATTTGATATTCTTACTTTGAACCTCTACCTCAGGTATGTCTTAGTGAGAAATATACATACTTACATACTCCCACTGCTCACCATTTGAGTTCTCAGCAGCTTCTCAACCATCAAAAAAATTTGTTTCATTTTCACACTGCCCGAGGAAAATCTTGGTGCCTTGATTGACACTCCGGTCATCTGGATTTGGTCATATGTTTGACAGCCCTGCTTTAAAGCATGTTATTTACTTGTCATTTGTTGTCAAAACGGGCACCGTCTGCCAATTTGCAGTGGGTGTCAGATTGACCACGAACATAATTCAAAGCCCATGAAACATGGAAAAGGGCACAGCTTTGGCTCGACGTCTGGCCACCCACTTGGTGCCTACCCATCGCAAAAAATTGTGCCACTCATTTGTGGTTCAATTTTGTCCCTTCAGATAAGTTTGAGCATCTCATATTCGTCTCAAACAGTGATCAGTTGTTTCTCACTTACTTCTCCTAAGTGTCCCTTAGGAGCAAGAGGTAAGCCATAAAGAGAAAAGACATGGCTGAGACAAAGGAGATCAAGTTGAGACTATGATTTGAGCAACACTTGAGAAGTGGGATAAACAGAGGAGATCTCACAATTGTCTGCCCCTTATCTTTATTATATCTCCCCAGAGCAAAAATGTGCTGCCCACCCATAGCAAAGCAAAACAGAGGATGAGATCTCATTTATGCCACATTTGCATCTCCTAGATATAAATGAAAGTGGCTTTCTCATTCATCTCAAATGTGTCTCCCGAGAAATAAGTCTCACAGTGGGCTCACAGGTGTCCACGGTGAGTGCTCTAAATTGCTTCACTTCTGTCTCTTTTCTTCCTCTCATCTGAGAGTAAAATGAGACAAATTGTGCCCCTCTCAAATATGTCTCAATTTGATATCCTTACTTTGAACCTCTACCTCAGGTATGTCTTAGTGAGAAATATACATGGTTCTCTCCCATTGTTCACCATTTGAGTTCTCAGCAGCTTCTCAACCGTCTCAGCAAAAGGAAAAATAAGATTGCCCTTAGGAAAAAACTTTTGCTCATCTGTCTCATCTCTTGAGATAAGATTGAGTTGCTTATTTGTATCAATCAGTGATCATTTGTTTCTCACTTACCTCTCCTAAGGGTCCCTTAAGAGCAAATGGTAAGTTGAAAAGAGAAAAGACGTGAGATTTACCCATAGGAAAAAAGTGTTGCTCATCTGTGGTTCAATCTTGTCCCTTCAGATAAGTTTGAGCTGCTCATATTAGTCTCAAACAGTGATCAGTTGCTTCTCACTTACTTCTCCTAAGGGTCCCTTAGGAGCAAGAAATAAGCCATGAAGAGAAAAGACATGACTGAGTCAAAGGAGGTCATGTGGAGACTACGATTTGAGCAACACTTGAGCAGTCGAATAAACAGAGGCCATCTCATAGCTGTCTGCCCCTGATCTCTGTTATGTCTCTGCTCCAGAATTACCGAGAAATATTTGAGTTTCAATATGACATGATTTTACCTCAATCATAGATGTTTATCTCTTGAAAAAATAATTGCAATCAGCTATGAGTAAATAATGTTCATCTTACTAAATGGATTCATTTCTTACGCACACCATAAGTCACTACAATTTTAAGTTGAAAAACTTGAGCCATGAACAGAAACGGATCTGATGCATTCAAGACACCTTTTAAAGACTTTGAAAATGTAAGAACTTTCTGAATGTTAACATTGGGCTGTTAATTTAATCAACTTCGTTTCTGACAGAAGTGTAAACATGTAGATGAATACACACTTTTTTCATTTGCAAAATTCACAGTAAAGCTGTGTTGTATGGAGTAACAAAACAGTCTTGTGAAGTGCTACACATAATGAAGCACATACTGTTCGATAATTATTCCAGTTACCCCAATATTGCAGCATAGGCAATTCTTGTTACCATAGGCCCTTTGGCTCAGATAAAGATAATGGCTAAAGATAAATCGAGGGTTGATTCTAAAGACACATTTTAAATCCACAAAGCATTCACGTTATACGTGTGTGTGTGTGTGTGTGTGTGCGCGCGCGCGTGCGTGTGTCTATTCGGAGCCTACATAAAGAACCCGTGATTGTATGGGTTCACGTTTCTCAACAGTTTTAGATTTACAAACAGACCAACCCTCACCTATGGGTGGCAGCAATACACCACATTGCATTGAGCCTGCAGCAAACGAGAAAGAAGAAAATTAACAGAAGGACTGAGTTGCGTCTTGAGAGCTTCACCTCTACACGAGAAAGTGCGGCTAAGTTCTAAAGTTCTGGAGGAAGAAAAAGAAACGTGAGAGATGTGCAGTTGTCCATTAATGCAACATGAAGACACTCGGAGAGGTAAGAATCACAATGTATACTAGTTGGTCAACGACGTAACGTGGTGAAGAGGGGAAATATTTAACTTGTGAAGACGGAGCCGCCTGTTGGAGCATGGAGGGAGTGTTAATAGCATCTGTCCAATATGTAACGTGAGCATAAATCTTTGAAAGGAGCTTCCAAAATTACTTTAAACAGTTTAAGAATTCAGTGAACCCTTGTTTATTGTGGGGGCTACGTTCAAAAAGAACCCGTGATAGGCGAAATCCGCCAAACACTCATCTTTATTTTTTACACTTATACAGCACTGTGGTGTTCGACAGCTGTGTAGCTTCTACATTCCTTCAGCATGTCATGGTGGGTTTTGTCGTGGAGAAAATCTGCAAATACGTAAATTAACTGAGCCGAACACAGCTGGAACGGAGGAGACTGATTGACATTGACCTGCAGTCACCTACAAAGTAACACCAGACTGCATTTTAATGCAAATGGAGATGGTGTGGTACTATATATTTGTTTTGTTAACAGGATGGACAAGAAGAAAATGCCTGCAAAAAAGGTATATATATATGTGTATATGTCTATATATGTCTCTCTCTCTCTCTCTCTCTCTCTCTCTCTCTCTCTCTATATATATATATATATATATATATATATATATAGAGAGAGAGAGAGAGAGAGAGAGAGATACATAGATAGATACATAGATATAATTTTCTTCTTTATTGTTTGCAGCAGGCTCAATGCACTGTGGCATATTGCTGCCACCTATAGGTCAGGGTTGGTCTTTTTGTAAATCTGAAACGATTTACAAACGTTTACCCAGACAGTGACTGGTTCTTTACACACACACACACACACACATGCGCGCGCGCACACACACACACACATATTATTTATATATATATATATATCCACTGACTCCACTTACCTCCTTCTCCTCCGTATAACAGTGAGCAACAGCCATTGAGGTGCAGTATTCAATCTATTATTACCAGTTTTTTCAACACAAATCCTGTAGACTGTAGACTACGAAAAAATATACACATTTTGTACACAGCTGAGCAGTGATGATACAATCGACCGTGAGTGTGGAGGTTTCATTTTGTGCCTGCAGAGGGGAGTGTGGCACAGTGGAGCACTCCTGTCCGCCTGTATAATGTGCACCAGCTACAGTAATAGGAGCAGATTAAGCATGCAAGTCAACCACAAGTAGGGAGAACACTGATAGACACACTACCCCTGAAGAGGCACCTGGTAGATTCATGGCATCTTCACAGCTTGTTCACTTTAAGATGTAGCTGTGAACTCAAATGTGTTCTCTCCCACTTTGCTCCTTGTAGCCAAATGAGAGTCCCACTATCAGAGCAGGAACTCAAAGACAATGTTCTCAACACATAATGATGCTACTTGTGGACTAAGAATATGAGTTGTCTGTAGTCAAACTCCAGCAGTCGCAGCTTGTCTGTTGTTGTCACTGCGTGACAACTGGACATCAATAATGAAGTAGATCAGTGAAAATGGTTATGTCTTAAACTCAGCATCAATATGGTACAGAGAACACACCCAGTATTCCTGACTTATTCTCTCCAAGGCAAGAATTTATTAAAACTGTGGGTGGTTCAACTCACCTCGAATGAGCAATGACATATAAGGGTTGTTCCACTGCTGAAGATGGGAATAGTATGAAGCTTAGCTGTCTACTCTTGGGACATCAGCACACACTACTGATAAGAACTTTGCAATGAATTTCATGTAATGATCAAGTGACACACAGTAGCATGAGGTCTGGTTAATTACAAATAATAAAGTTTCTTCTTTCTTCTGGCTACTTTAACCAATTGTGAACCTCAAACCTCCAGCATTAGGTTCCTTGGTTATGAGGCTCATATTCTCCAAAATGAGCAAACTGGGCTATTTTTGTCATATTTTCAATCAAAAGATGACTGGATCAAAAAGAAATGTTGATCTACAACAAATTGCTGACACAATTTCAGAACACACTATCCATTACTTTTGCTGTTTTTCTGCTAATTGTTATAACTGTCAATGTGGAGGACAAATAGGTTTCTGATTTTCAGTTTGATGCTTTTGACATTTCCTATACAAACCGTCACACTACTCACACCCCCTTTGTGTGTTTAATGTTGATATGAGATTCTTCTCACATCTCCCACCCCAGGTCAAAGGTATTGGGCAGGACACACAGTCACTGCCACAGCACAAAAACCGTTAAGCAGATTTACTCACATGCTTGCTCGTGAGAAAAGGCAGGAGGAAACGGGGAAACGGTGACATCTTTTTTCATAACAACCCAGGGAAAATATAAAATTTCCTGCCAATTACTGCATAAAGGGTTTTTAAATGTAAAATCATGTTTCGTTTTGAGCAAGAGCCCAAGGATCAACTGCCCGTGAACGTTGTAGCAGTGGCTGAAGGGCAGTAAGAAGACCAAGCAGAAAAAACAATAAAGGCAGGTTTGACTTGTCTGATGTTCAACCACTTTTGACTTATGGCACTGTCAAAAACAAAAATGATAGAGCCACCAACTTGTGGTGTTGTTGCAGCACCTTTGGTGCTATTGTCACTGGGCTTAAACACGTCTTTCTGCTTAGCCAAGACTTGGTCAGTAGGAGCAGTAGTTTGGACAAAAAAGAGTGTGGTTGCACCTGAAATGTGTGTGTGTTGCTGACAGATGCTTGTGTCGGGGTTAATCTAATTAGGAAAATTAGGAAATCAAAAATAATTAGAGCTTTTGACAATATTACGCGCAGTTAAATACAAATCATTAATTGACACAATCATGGGGAAAAGTTTTAAAAGTCAGTTGTGTTGGTGAATTTTTCTTTTGTTTAGCACAAAGGTAGAGGGAAACATCTGTAGCAAGATTTGGTAGTCGGTAAGTACTAAAATCAAACTCTTATTTCCTCTTTCATCTGACATTTTTTTGAGCATTTCATCCTTCAGGCTGAGAAATGCAGTCTCTTCTGATCAAGCATTACACTTTTCCTAGCTGCATTTTGTGGCTCTTATTTTCTTAAGGTTTTTGGTGGTGACATCCCTGGTGCATCAGTGCAACCAAAACTCAAAGGAAATTAAATGATTAAACATTCCATAGTGTAAAAATAATAAGAAAAACTGGCCACATACATTCAATTGGCTTGTAATTTATAACTTCAATGTTGAAAGTGACTCAAAGCCAGGGTTAATAACAAATGGTTTTGCTATAAAACCGGATACTCCAAGATTGCTTCTGTTGATGGAGTTAAATTCCTCTTGTCTGAGTGCTGAAATAAAAGAAGTGTTTTCCACTATGTGTGTCTCCAGTGAAGGGTAGACTGTGGATGGATTGCCCTTAGGGTACATTGGTTGGAGAAACACAATTTGCTTTCAGGCTTTTATGCACCTTTTCTACTAGGACAGGTGTGGTATTCAGGTTCCCCTTGAAAGTTGTCCTCTGTAATGCCCTGAGCTTTTTCTCATGAATTCATCTTTGATGAAATTATCTTCTGTGCCAAAGCATATAAAGTGCAGCTCAAAGGTGACAGTCTGGGGGGGGGGGGGGGTGAATGTGGAGTAAGGGCTCCAGAGGTTTGATGCTAATATTTTGACTTTTATCTTTTGCTAGAACATGTAAAATAATGTGATGGAACTCAAGGACGATATGTGTAAAATTGAATTGGCTGCTCCACAAGCACTTGCAAGCTGTGCTGAAGACAGCTAAGCCAACCTGATGATAGCCACATTCTGTAATGTTTTGGATCAGGATTGTCTAATTCCAGTCATTGAGGGTGTGCTTCATAACAGTTTCAAATGTCTCCCTGCTCCACTGCAGCTGAATCCAATAAATAGGTCATTATCATTTTGGCAGAGCTTGATGATAACACACTAATTTAAACAAAGTGTGTTGGAGCAAGGAAGCATGTCTAAGTCTGAAGACTGCACTCCAGTTCTGGAGTCCAACGGGCATGGTTTACAGGTAAATGAAAGTCCCTTTTCCCCTTTTACCAACAGGTTTGTGTTGAATCTTGATAATATGGGAAATGGACTCAACTTACTTACTTACTGACACTTTTCAATCGCAATCAGCAGTGCCAAAGCCCTTTACACTGTAATTGATTCAACTATTCACACCCCAGTGGCAGGAGCTACCATGCAAAGCAGCTCACACACACCACAGGGAGCAATTCAGGGTTAAGTGTCTCACTCAAGGACACTTTGACACAAAGACAGGGTGAGATGGCAGATTGAACCACCCATCCCTGGAACAGAAGCTAACTTGCTCTAACAGCAGAGTCACTTTCATAGCCTTGTCAAACACAGTTTTCTAATTCCTGTTTTAGTTTAAAGCCTCAAACTGTTTCTCATGTTGGGCTTCTTGACTTTCATAGCTGGGAGCTCAGAGTTACACAAGAGGAATTTGAGGTGAGGGAGACAGAGACAGGGGGAAACAGTGATCTGGCTGGTGTGAGAGTTGAGGATGGCATATAAGTGATTGTTGTTGTGTGACAGTTCATCAGGGTTGAAAGAACAGTCCAGTAAAGGAATAGTATCAATATTGGTACAAAGAGTATCTGTGTCCATAATGAAATAAGGCAAGGAAACAAGATTTTACAAAGGTCTGTTACATGGAATTCATCAGCAGTGTAGTTGGAGAGGGTAAGACAAGGACAGCAGATTAAGTTAAAACAGTATCCTTAAAAGGAGTAGGGAAATCTGTGAATTGCCAACAATCCAAGGATGACAAAAAAAAGTCAGGGGCCAGATTTAGATTATTCATTGGTGTAGTGAAGTATCCCAACAGAAGTACATTAGGTGAGAGTAGATAAATGGGTTACCAAGGTGTCAATAGTATTTAAGAGTCAGTGCGGTTCAAATGAATGACAAATGGTAGAAAAAGTAGAATGGTGTCCACGCAGCTGAAACACAAGACATTCAAATGAAGTGACTGCAGACACAGATGGGACTTTTTAGTTCTCACAGTGAATTATTGTAAGCCCTCCTCCTTGGCTGTGGCCATCAGATGCAAACAACGAGTTCCTGTTCACAAAGAAAACCAAGCTTACAGTGACAGAGGACGCTCTAAAGGAGATAGTTGTGCTCATGAGCAAGAAGCTGTTGAGGAGATTGAAACTGACAGCTGTGATGGGATATAAAACTTGCTGGCCCACATGATGACAGCGCTTTAGTTATATATCAAAAGTGCCCAGAGGAGTGCACCAATGTTAGCACGTCATGAACTAGCAATGGAGTCAACGATTCCTGTAACTCAAACATATGTACAATTGCATTGTTAAGTCAGGCAATAAAATGTCTAAGAGCAGTAGCAGTATGTAGTGCCAGCGACCACTTACCCAGAAGTTGACTTTAGACCTTTCAATTTTTTTCTGATTGCCAGAACATGTACAAGTTAAGGATAACAAGGTGGAAGACCTAACAGCGAGACCAAGACCTCAATATACCTAAATAAAGACAAATGTATTCATACCATCAATAAAAAATCAGTCTTCAGTGGTAGAAGCAGAATGATCTAGACAGCAGAGGAAGAAATTTCATGACATAAATCTCATTTACCTCGAATTGAACCATTGTGGCCTGGCAAGTAGTTTTTCTTTCAAGCCATCGGGATGGGCACTGCTGCAACTGTAGGATCCTGGAGACTATGCGTCATGTCTTTATGCACTGCCCATCGGATGATGACCTGTCACAACAGCCCTCAGGCCTTACAGGTTGTTTGTTGTGTCACTTCTTTTTTATTTTGGTCATCCCCCTCTGTGAAAGGCCTGGGGCCTCATGTACAAAGAGTTGCGTGGATTTCCGACTACAACCTGGCGTACGCTCAAATCCAGAAAATGTCGTACGCACAAAACTATTCATATGTAT
>JAUESF010081410.1:0-12675 GCA_032274765.1 Malacoctenus tetranemus | reverse complement strand
AATAAATCCCCTGATTTATTATCACCAACTGCGGGGCTTTTATGTTACCTTTTCCTGGCTGAGCCAGGTTTGTAACACTACAAACACACTCAAAGATACAATGCTTGTTTGTGTCTCTTTGGTTTCTGATAACTTTTGGATGATTAAACATGGACCGGGTCAAAATAATCCAGGAAAAGCATTGCTGTTGCTGACAGATGAAGACAACGGGAGGTTGAACATGCAAAAGTTGCCAGAAACCAAAGAGATACAAACAAGCATTGTATATTTGTGTCTGTTTGTATTATGTATTGTATTTGTGTTTGTCTGTGTTTGTGTATGTCTCTGTGTCTATGTGTGTGTGTGATGAAGTTGAAACATGTCTGACAGTTGCAAAGAAAGAAACAGTAAGCCATATCTGATGCCATTTTACATCCATGTGTGACTGCTGGGTCAAATTGACCCAAACAGTATCTATGTGATATCAACATGTAGGGGGAAGGTTTGCAAGTATGTTAGAGGAACAGTTTTCAAATGATAGGTTGACTACACTAAGATAAGCAGAAGAAATTTCGTCCTGAAAAAAATACTTTTAATTGTAATTTCTAGACCTTGAAAATCTGACACGGGTCAGTTTGACCCGAAGGACAACACGAGGGTTAAACATGGACCGGGTCAAAATAATCCAGGAAAAGCATTGCTGCCATTGTTGCCTAAGACAACAGGAGGGTTAACAAGTTCCTCTTCAAGGAAAGCAACGAAACACAAGGAAAAACCTAAACCAGTCCTTTTCTTGGTTTTTTGTCTTGAGTAAAACCTGAGAGTCTGCTTGCACTGAGGTTCTGAAAAAATCCAATTTGACTTTTCTCAAACAATGAAACCGAAATGAGACACTGTAAAGAATCTAGCACACACCTGGGAAAGTGGCAATTACTTTTATTTTGAAGGTTCCTTACTTGTATGTTGTGAGAGAGTACATTTCCGGCTGCGTTTGTTCCTCACTCTGAAGCTAATAAAAGTGACTTCCTTCCAATTGTCGTCAGGTCCAATTGGGTTAAAAACAGGGCCCCCATGTGGAAGCTCGAGGCCAAACGCAAACATTTAAAGTAAAAAAAAAAGAAAAAAGACCTGATTGTAATCACAAATTCTTTAAAGGTAATCAAGAGGAGATTGTCAGAAGACATCCAATCATGCTGAGAGATGCCCGTCCCCATGAGCGAGTGATGGAAACGAGGTGAAGCTTTCACAGCTGATTAAGCCTCACATTGATGAGCACCTAATTACTGCAGTAAGTAATCGCTAGTGTATTAAACCTCAGCTGTCTAAATAATCTTAATTACACTAATTACGATTGCAGCATCCATCAACGTTGAAATTTAATTATTATAATGCTTTAATGGCTATTGAAACCAAATGGCAAAGAAAAAGAACTGATGACACATTCTGAATTATTGATGAGGCTTTATGTATGTTTTTTTCTGTCCATGATGCCGTCATGTACCAGCTTCTTACTTAGTCAGCGTGTTTGATCATCTCAAGGACGCAAATAAGTTTGTGCTGAGTGAGGAAGCTGCCATAGATCACGTCTGAGATTCTGATAGGTTTTAATGAGAGCCACAACTCAACAGAGTTTTTCTAACTTTCCTGACTCATCACAACTTTATTAGGTACAAACTTAACAGGGGGAGGCCCGAAGCAATTTTTATTTGTATCTATTAAACTTAAAAGTAAGGTAACTAAGGTACTAAACCAAATTGACAAGAAATGCCAAATAAAGCACCAACATACTACATTTTCAGAATCAGAATAAGGAAGACTTTATTAATCCGAGACAGCAATTTGGTAGTATTTAATTTTAAAAAAGTGTAATGTTAATTAATGTTTAATTTTGAAATTTAATGTTAGGATGTAATATTCAATTAAGTTTGTTGATTTAATGAATTAAGTTTTAAAATCAAACAGTAGACATTAAATTAACCCACTATAATCGTAGTTTATCATTTGAACAAACAGTGATTCTATTTATTACCTTTACTGATCAGCACAAAGTGTTCAATAAATAGTTTATCCCCATCGTTCACTCAAGGAGGTAAACAGGACTGGCGAGTGAATCCATTGCTGCAGTGTAGGGGGAGGCACTGAGTAGTGAACAACAATGGAATGGGAAAAATATGTATGTTTAGTCTACATATCATTCTGTGTACAACCACAGCATGTGCGTTAAATAATTTCCCTATCTGCTCTCAATCAGACTACTCAAGCTGACTTTCAGCTGCACGCTGTATCACACATGTGTGCAGGAAGATATGGATTTAAACCAAAAATAGAGTTTCAGTGTTTTCCACAGGACCCATACAGTCAGTAAATTTACAGATTTATACAACTGTAGTTAGAATAGCAGCCTGTCAACAATGAAATGTTATCTGTTCTCTTCAAGTCAGTTAGCTGTAGCATGAATGAGTCAGTGAATGAGTTAATGGAGATGATGACTGGTGAGTCCAGAGTCAGTAAAGTGACTCCAGAGTCAGTAAAGTGACTCATGAGTTTTGAGTCAGTAGTTCATGACTCGCACATCACTGCTTTCCAGCTCAAACATGCAGACGTGAAGAATTAGCATGACGTGTCAGGAAACCAAAACACAATTTCACAACCTGAAAATTAACATGCATACAATTAGTGCACATAACAGTGACCCAAACAATAACAAAAAACTAATAGATGATTGTTCATCTAGAGTTTCAATAAAGACTGCCTCACACACAGTGAAGCTGGAGTAACTCTACAGTAGCAGTGGGAATTGATTAAAAATGTGCTGTGATTATTTAATTTCAATGAGGGCAATAATGAATCATCAGTTCTTACCTTTCATTTAATTGAAAACAATGGTGTGAAGTCCCACCCCCTGATTACAATGAAACAGGAAATGTGTTTGACTGTCTTGGTTTAATGGTCCGTCTTAAATTTGGTGAAAAAAAAAAGTTGATGGAACGCGACTGTATTATTGGATTTTAATCATATTGTGGAGACGCGACAAGAAAATTTGTTTCTTGCAGCACAGTTGTTCGAAAATGTTCACGGTGATGCAAAAACCCATTGAAATGTTGCAAACAACAGGTAAGTGACAGCCAATTACACCTGGTTTGATGACAACTAAAACTAAGGAGCACAATTAAACAAACTTGATTTACAAATACAGAGGTTTCCTGAGTGTTAGTGATTGTATTTCCATTGGAAAATATACTCCAAAATTACATGCAGATAAATCCAATTTGCTCCTCTTTGACAACCAGGTTTCTCCCAAAGGATTTTGGTTCTTGAGGAAGCAATGCAATAAAATTGAGATCAGATTACGAAAAAACTGACGTTCAAGCAAGCAGTGCCAATTTATCCTTGGAATAACATTGTTCTTTGGAACAGCTCAAGTTGCCTAGTGTTCATTTTCCATTCATACCTGCTCCCCCTTTAGTTCACTCGACCTTAGCTAGTTTCAGTGCATTTCCACGATGTATAGTTTCTCTTATAAGGTACTTTCGTTTGATTAGCACTTGCTAACCCATGATGTTGACTGCACCTACTTACACACATGGACTTTTTCACCCTTGGGTCCAGCTACTAAAAGCCATTTGTGAGTAAGCACTCATATGGAAGAATGTGGAAGCCGTTGACGCAATCACAGGCACGCAGCTGCTTTGTACACACTTTTCATTCAGTCACTTTGTCTTTTTGTGTGTGTTCGTCAGCTGAACAAAGTGGTTGTGGCTCAAACCGCTGCGGCTGGACAAGGCCGTGGCTCCTTCAAAGGAGTGATGCAACTTTGTGAAATCCCTCGTAACCAATCATCTTTTGTGACAACCACCTACAGCAGGAATAAAAATGGGTGCTCCACAAGGGTGTGGACCCCTTTGACATCAATGCAATTTGAAGCGAATGTTAACGGACAACACAAAGGAGATTAGGGAGAAGAAATGCTGGGAGGGATGAAAAGGAAAGAAGAAAGGCCTAAAAAAAAATTACAAATAAAGTAGACTGAAATGGAGCTAATGATGAAAGTCTGAGTGGAAGGAGAGGCACAGGGAGAGGAGTTGGTGTTGAAAAGAAAACTGAATAACGAAAGGGGAAGGCTGGACACAAGCTAGATGGTGAGATGAGAAGTGGAACAAGAATCAAGAAGCCTCTATTTATTGCTGCCCGCACTGGCAACATTCTTTAGCGATATTACAAACGACTGAGAAATAATCTAATAAGAATGACGACAGAAGCTACTCGGCTGTAAACAAATATTTTGTCTTCACAAACGCCTTTTCACACATAACGAGATGAGATTACATACGAGTCCACAGCTAATGAGGTGCCAAGTGTTGGCCTCAGTTTTAATAGTCTCCCAACGTTTGTGCAGTGAGATTATCAAAATAGTTAAAAAGATGAGAGGCCAACCAAGGGTCATAACTAGGACTGGCAACTGTCCCTTGAAAAACGGAACCATCCTGTTTTTTCAAGGGACCCTAATGGGACGATTCCATATTTCAAGGGACGGTTGGCAACCCTAGTAATAACTGAAGGGTAGCGTTGCTCCTATTATCCACCACACACCAAAGTGTCTTGCAGCACATTGGTGACCTCAGGCTGGAGCAAATTTGTCTGTCATCCAGCAATGAACTTGGCAGCAACGTAACACATACTTGCAAAGTCCATAATTCTTGAGACTGTGATTTTCGTGTTGGTACAATTGGTTTGTCCTTGTTCCTCAGTTGGGTTGAGAAGTCTTTAACACATAAAAAAGGGTTGAGGTTCCCAACTTGTTATAAGGCAGATTCAGAAAAGAGATCATGACCCTCGCTGCGGACTTTTAGGGAAAATAACAAACAGTCTTTATCCCTGTTGACTGGATAGTGGATTTGGAGCCTCAAAGGCAAAACTGTTTATTGGTTGGTCAAATATGTAACCCCCTAAAGGTAGATGGATTGGCAATTTTTGGTTTTGGAAGACGAGCTTGATGTCTTCACGAGCGCCCTTTAGTCATGAAGTAAGATCTTCGAGAGGAGTCTTAACCACACACAAGTTCAGGGTGGTCCAACACCATCTTCTGTTGGAGGTGTAGCTGAGGGTCAATGTAGGACCCATCAACGATGCCATGTCCAATGGGTGCAGGATTGACCTCAGGACCCATCAGATAGACTGTGTTTCTGGCAGGGAACGGTTCAGTGATCAAATATGTGAAGTTTTCTTTTTTTTTTTTTTTTTCAGAAGTCAGGGCTGTCTGTTATTATCTGCTACTTTTAGCTGACAGGCAACCTTTCCAGTTTACAGGCATATTAAACATATAAGTATCGACCCTTTCTTTAAATCCCATGGCCAATAAGAGATCAGCTACAAACTGTGCAATTTTGGCTCTAATTCAGCAGCACATCTCTGTCGTCACCACTCTGTCTCCAGCATTAAAAGACAAGGTAAAATTGTAATAAAGATCCCAATCCTTTACAACTCCACAACTGCAAGTAATGTTACTGTGAGACCATTAATGTTTCAGAAACAGACCACACCAGCTGACCAGCAGACCACACCAGCTTAGAGGGTGTGTTCGGAGTCGTAATGCAAGCAGAGAAGAAGAACTCCTGCTGTTTTGTGTCTACATTCTGCTGTGAGCCAGACTAGCACGAGGTTAGCGTCTCTCAGAGTTGGAAAAAGCTGTTGATTAGTCATTTTCGCCATGAAATTAAGAAGATAGTTCGAGTGTGTTCATTATCAGAACAGCGGACTCTTGAATGCTCCCTCTCAGCTGGTGAGGTCTGCCATGGTTTCCGGTAGTGTCGTGAACTCGCAGGAGCGCAGTTGTTTACTGCTGTTGAGGCTCTAAAAACATTCTGAATGACTTCGTTGCGAGTCAGTTATGGACAGTACCCACTCAGGACACTTGTTTTGGACGAGCAGCATGGAGGAATATTGACACGTTTTTGTGGACTTTATGGACGTTTTTGGCTCGTGCCTGGTTGACCTGCATTATATGAACATGGGTAGATAACAAGAAACCTTAAAGATCTCCAGCTGCATTTGAGACATCAGAAAAGTGATTCAGAGTGTTGTTCAGCATGGGGGTGAGTAGAAAATGAAGGCACATCATTCTTTGGGTGTACTAATCCTTCATAGCAATATTGCTGATAATATACGGGAAAATACTCTCCAGTTACTGGTTTCCCACCAACAAGAGTTTAAGCTGTGTGCAGCTTTCAGTTTCAAGTTATGGTCGGTTGATATGTGAACAGCCAAACTTTTTTCCCCCCCTGGGATGGGGAGTGGTGCACATGAGTTGCAAAGGTACATCAGACTGTTGTGAACATGTCAGTGCAAAGTGAAGCCTTCAGACCAGTCTGCAGCACATCTGACCCCTGAATGTGCCTCAGATCTCGAAACCAGCTGTCTGTCTATCAGCTACATGGAGGCGCTGAGCGCAGCAGGCAGACAAAAGCATCTTCTGTCAGACAGCAGAAAGTTTGCAGATCACAGTTGGTTTTCATGTCGGCTCAGCAGAAAGAAACAAGGGGTTCTCATCATTTATTGAATGCTCCCTGTTATTGTCGGGGGAGTTGGGAGGGCCTGCCTGTGGTTAAATCAGAAAGCTTACAGCAACACTGGGAGCCTTGATCAATAATTATCAATACCATTAATGGGTTAAAAAGACAGGAACAGCAGGAGTTTAGCAGGATTTAACCAGCTGTCCACGGGGTATACTTGTCAGTGAGCTCACCAAAGAGAAAACAAATCAAAGCGGGGGTCTTGGGGAGCCTCTGAGTCTTTGGCCTCTGCATTTGATCAAACTGAATTTTTGCCATGGGACAAAAGTGACAAGTAATACAAAGGCAAGCCGGCGAAAAACCCTCAATCTGCATCTGTTCTAAGTGATAGCTAACCATTGTTTGCCTGGCAGGGGCTACAGCGAAGTTAATGACTATGCGAGTCCCCAAATGCATTGAAAATTCCACAGAATATTTAGATTTAAAGGCATTCGACTGTAGCAACTTTGACTGCGTCTCAGTTTGCTTCAAGCAGACAGAGGCACCCTAAACCTTGTGCAGAAAACATATGAAGGACCTTAAGCTAAAAGAAGTCCAAATATACGGCAATCCATGTGACAAGTGGACGCAGCCTGTGGTGCTGCTTTGCAAACAACAGGCTTTTTAAAAGCTGCCATTTTCCATTGTCTTTTTCCTGGGCTACACCAGTAGAGTTGGCGATTGCTGAAATGATCTTGATAGAGAAGCTTGTCCTATGTGTGTGGGGGCCTGCATCTTCCTGCACGCTGTCACTGACTGATATGGATCACCTAATTGATTTGAAGCACACACGTGCAGCTGGTCAGCCATCTTTGGAAACTGAGCGTGGCAACACTGTGGAGGCAGGCCACTTGAGAGCACACACTAGACACACCACTCTGCTGCCAGACTGTATATGATCAGCGCACGCCAAAAGGTTCCACTGGGTGAATTGTCCATTATGCAAACTAGGTGAAGACATCATTTAGCAGATTTCTAGCCCTCCCAAGGCAGTCAATAGCAACTTCCCAGTGAACATTTGGCAACAAATGTGTGCGTGATGGCGTGTGTGCGCATGCAGGCATAGGTGTGTGTGCAGGCATGAGTGAACGCACACCTTTGCAAATACCAGAGCAAGTCCACTGAGATGAAACTGTGTTGAGCATATAGAAAGAAAAGGAGAGTGAGAAAGCGATGAAGAGGCACAGGAGAGAGAGGCAGTTAATTGAGGGCAGCAGAGAAGACGAAAATTATGCAGTGTGGAGCAGGAATGTGAAGATTTGGATTAGCAGTGCGGTAATCAAATGTGTGAACCCATTTGCCCACTCGCACTGCATCCCGGCTCCGTCCACAGAGCACCGTTAATAAAAAGCTTCATGCACTAGTGGTCATGAACGGACCTGTTATTCCTACAGAGGATGCAAAATGAGATGAGTGACACCCAATCCGGTGCTGATGGGGATGCGGCCTTCATCACAGGAAAACTGCGGATTCTCTCTTCTAACCGGATGAAACGGGCTCTGAACAAACTTCACCGTGTGACATTTTTTGGAGTTTCAAACAGTACAAGAAAAATGACATCAGCAGTAGTCTGAGTAGGATATTTCTCAACTATATGTTTAATATTTGTCATATAGTTCAGCAACATATTATGAAGGGAAACAAAAACTTTTAGATTGGCAAGTTTGTTGTCTTGTCTTGCTTTGAGCAAGCCCCCTATAAGGTTTTCACTGACTATCTGCAGGACAGATCTTGTCATTACTGTAGGATTGAAGTTAAATGCCGTCTTATACGACCTCTTTTAAAGTGAATCATCCTGAAGGCAAATAGATGTTGGGGGGGCACATGAGGTGATGCCTCTCAGCAGAATCACAACAGCAAATTCTGACAGAGGTGGCACCATCACTCTATCACTATCCCACATGTGCACAGTGAACCCTTGCTATATCGTGGTTCACCTTTTGCAGCTTCGCTGTTTCACAGATTTTTTTGTGCAGTTTTTTTCAATGTTTTTTTTTTTTTCTTACAGTGCATGAACACGCAATGTGTTGTGCACCCTGATTGGCTAAGGGACTGTAGGGCAATGTCAATCAATTCAAGCATTCGGCTCGGAACAGCTATCATTGGAAAAGTTCTCCATGACAAAACCCACAATGTCGACAAAACGTTCTGCACCAGCAAAAGGCAGCTGCGGACGCGACCAAAAGGTAGAGGAAGATGTGAACTATCGCAGAAAAGGTAAAACCTCTGGACATGCTAAAGGAAGGCAGAAAGCGACCTGGTTGTAGGACACTATTACGGAACACAGTACTGTATAATTGTTAACATTAAAAATGACTACATTGCGGATTTCGGCTATCGCGGGTTCTTTTTGGAACGTGACCCTTGCGATAAATGAGGGTTCACTGTATTGCCAAAACACCCTTTGCAGTATTTTGCTCCAACTTGAAGAATGTCCTGATATTCACACATCCACACCTTACTAGATTGTGTGCATCCTTACACATGTCAATCAGAGAATACTACTGCCAGTTCTGGTGTCTGCATGTTTTTTCCACACACAGATGTTGAGTCTGTCAGGACTTTAGCTGTTCAAATGCATGTAAGAGGAGTTGAAAATTTATTTGCAGGTGGTAATTTTGTTAATGAAAGGAAGGATGTACATCATACGACCGTAAGTTCCCAGGTGCATGACTAACAGATGTGCATTTAGTATTTTTTTTATTCCTTTCAATACTCTTGAATGGTCACCTAGGGTCATCAGTGGTAAACCTGAAGTACAACAGGATTCCAGTGAACACATGAGAGTTCATGTGAATGTTGGGTGGAGCAAGGAGGACAAAGCGTGGAAGCAAGGGTCTGATCAAATGGCCACAGTTACGACTGATCGTTCGCAGCCCGTCTGTTGTGCCGGTGCGAGGCAGAGGATGGTGGACGTGGCGGCCCGACTGTTGCACAAACATGCAGAGATATCGGCTGCTCAAAGTGCTTCAAAGACACGGTTTGGGGAGACTGAAGTTACACTGCTGACGACACTTTGCAGCAAGACATGGCATAGTCCCTGGTGGCCGCAGGCGAGCAAGCGGACTAAAAACAGTCACAGACTAATCAGTCATTGTTTTTTTTTGGTTGTTTTTTTATAGACCAAATGTCCAAATTGTTGCTGCTCATACTAAAGTCACATCAGCTGCCTCTGCTTTCTGTCGACATTTGAGTTTTCTATGTTGGCAGGGGAAGAATACAAAATGTGTGATCCTATATTCACCTCATTCAAGAACCAACATGGAATCATGCTTCAAAAATGTGTCAAGCTGTGTTTTTTGAAACAGGAAGCGGCTCTCTGTGCACGCACACAGTGGCCGCGCACGCCATGGCTGCAACCATAGCCTCTCTTTTATCAGAAATTGAGTTGTAATCCATCACCAAAGTGAAACCTCCAACTCTGTCATTGGTGATGTCGTGGAGGGATGTTCCCAGGTTTGCTTGATTGGTTGCAACTCGCTCCTTTTGTGAAGACAACTGTGGGGAGGGTGAATACACACAATTTGTGGTACAACATATACTTTACAATATGACTTGTGACAAAGAAACAAATACTTATCGCATACAATATGTCCTTTGCATTTTTTTTCTGTTTTTCGTGCAGCCCCAATGATGCCAATGATCAAACTTTGTGTGAGCAATTTTTGAATGCAGGCGTGAATAATTAACCCCTCTGTGTTGCCTGATTGAAGCATCTGGCTAATTAACAGCCAGCACAAGAAACTCTTTGACCTCTGATCGGTGGGGTTGTTCCAAACTTCTGGCTCTCCTTTTGGCGCCCACTTACATCCTTTGGCCGCTTACGTGTATTTGGACCTACAGGCAATATCAGCGTGCACACCCTCACGAACCCAGTGTAAAGGCGGGACGAGTGCATGTGCCATTAAACAGTACGGGCCAGTGCCTCGATCCAAGGACAAGCGCGCTGGCCTTTTTTTACAGCTCAATATGTACCAGTCGCTCAAGTGTGAGGGTGTATCATCGCTGCCGTCCCTGCTATCATCAAACACGCTAATTTAAAGTGGGGCATGGGGAGCAGCCGGGGCTGTTATTGTCATGCTTTGATGTACTGAGGGAAAATTCTCACACAGTTGACATTTGAGCGAGGGACCTGACAGCTCCCGGAAAACGGAAGACCTCGTTTTTGGGAGCAAAAGATCAGCACTAAGCAAAAAACAAACAAGCAGACTGATGGGAGACAACTCATGTCTGTCAGTGGAGTTTGATCCACCAACCGTTTGTCAAGCCCCCCAATTAGTCACGGTAATTAAGACCCAGACTCAGCCTGCCATCGCGATGGGTTTTCAACCACAGTTGGTCACCACGGAAACACCCTTTTTTTTCCCCACACACACACACACCATGATAAATCTCTCATCAGTCGACATAATTGTGGTGGTCTGGGTTAATACAGATGAATGAACCAAACTGTAGTCGGAAAACAAATAACGGACTAATTGGCATGCGCATTGATTTACACAGAACAAATGTGTCCATTAGGAGAGGATCACTCCTATAACAGATTCAATTTAAAACGTTTAAATGTGACTGCATGGCAGCTATAAAGCCTCATTAGAACTTTATGATATGCTATTGATCCCCTACAGCTTTGTTTTAATTTCCAGCATCCCCCACTCACTTTTGTCGATGGATAGTTTAGGTCTGTGCCGCAGCGGTTCCAGGTGAGCTCAAAAATGGAAAAAGGTTCCCGCGTCAGAGGCTTTTATTTTGCTTTTTATCCTCGAAATTGACCATGAATTTTTTTTTTTTTGTGAGGGGCCAGCAGAGCGA
This sequence comes from Malacoctenus tetranemus, assembly GCA_032274765.1. NCBI lineage: Eukaryota > Metazoa > Chordata > Actinopteri > Blenniiformes > Labrisomidae > Malacoctenus > Malacoctenus tetranemus. The sequence continues at coordinate 1,336 of JAUESF010081410.1, read as the reverse complement.
ACCATGGGCACAACACTCTCCAGCCTCCAGGACACCTTCACAGAGCATGTCCAGGGCCAGCAGGATCATTAAGGACACCCCCCCCCCGACACACACACATACACGGTCACACACTGTTTGGATGGCTTCGCTCGGGCCAGTGCCTCGGCCTCATTGGGGGAAAGCGAGGAGACTCAGGAGGAGCCTTTCATCTCAGGCAGTCATGATTATTAACTCTGCCCTTCAAAAAGCTTCCACATGGAGAAAAAATACTGTAAACAAGTAAATAATATTCATCCACATCTGGATGCATATTTAAACTGCATATTGCACACTGCTGCATCACAAACGCTGCACAACACTGTGTGAACGAGTTGCTGTTGTTCTCATTGGCCTTACGGAAAGTCCATTTCATTTCATGATGCTCTACTTGAGCATGTGACAAATAACACACTGTATCTGAACTGCAGTATAACCCAAACAGAAACAAAAGTCCAATGGGGCCTCCTTGTGATGTCATAGACATGATATCATCCTTTCTCTTTCTTTTCAGCTGCACTGGGGTCTAGTGACTATGAATTATGCTCCACCCAAGACACCACCTGTTGATCAACTTTGACACTCAAGTTGTTCGAGGTATGTTTGCGCTCTTGGTTGCAGGACATTTCCTCATCCACAAGGTGTTTAGCTGAAGAAAGGAGTGGTGATGCTCAGTGTTCAAGGCTGTGCCGATCGGGAAAAATGCAGACAGACTTCAATATCATCCGCACGTGCGTCACTTTGTGTTCAATCAGCGGCTGTGTGATTATCTTGTTCGTTTCGCCACATCCACCTTCCAGTCATCGCCAATATCCTCAACAATCATGTTGCAATCACAACAACCCCAAGTCTCCTCACAGCAGATTGTTCACGGTGTGTTGCTGGGAGCTAAACCCCTTTGTGTTAGTTCCTAATCAGTTTTCAATGAATAGTTCCTCCGAAATATTGCTGCCGTTTAAATGGTGTTGCTCTGCAGACGTGAACTCAGCCCGCACAGACGCAACCCAGGACGAATGATGTGGCTCGACAAGACTAGACCAGATGTGACCCAGCCTGCCCAAAACTTGTTATTGTGCATGTTAAGAATTAAAAAAAAGGTTGAAAAAGAATTAAAGTTTTCAGACATTAAGAAAAAATGTCTGAGCAACAACAACAACAACAAATGAATGTCACGTCTGGACAGACATATATATATATATGTGTGTGTGTGTGTGTGTGTGTGTGTGTGTGTGTGTGTGTGTGTGTGTGTGTGTGTGTGTTTTTTAATCAAATTTTCATTTAGAAGTGAGTAAATTCTCTTTTAATGACTACTCTGTCT
>JAUESF010081321.1:0-12687 GCA_032274765.1 Malacoctenus tetranemus | reverse complement strand
GTTGACAGGAGCCTCTCCAGATGTGTGGTTTCTCCAGCGGTGTCTGCCGTGGCCTCCACTTCATATCCTCTCCTCCGTAGCTCGCTAGTTGCCTCCTCTGCGCTGCTGTATGTTCTCAGTCCACTTGCCCAGTGAATCCGGATCCTATTTAGCGGTGTCTGGAAACGGATGCCCTCCGCCTTCAGGATCTTTTTTATGTTTACATACTTCTTGCGCTGCTGCAGCATCCTCGCCGAGTAATCGTGATCGAAGTAGATCCGGTTTCCCCCGAGTGTTATTGTTTTCTTCTCCCATGCCTTTTTCAAGACATTCTCCTTCACCGTGAACTGTTGAAAGTTTATGATGATGGATCGCGGTGGTTGTCCAGCCTTTGGTTTAGGGGCCATAGCTCTATGGGCGCGCTGTATCTGTAGGTCCAAATTCAGGGCGAGCTCCTCCCGCAGCCAGCCTCTCACAAACTGATCCACCGAGCCGCTTTCTTGCTCCGTGCCCTCCGGTATGCCATACACCCGCAGATTATTTCTTCTCGATCTCGACTCTAAGTCATCTAGTTTGTCCATGATTCTCTTTTGCTCCTTGATCATGTATTCTATGGCGCCGTTTGCCTCAGAGCTCCATGACTCCATTTCTTCCGTGCGCGTCAGAATATCTTCCAGCTTCTCATTTTGAGTTCCTATTTCCGTATTTATTTTGTCTAATTTCTTATCAATGTCTTCTTTGAGCTCCGTCATGTCTTTCCTTATCTGGGAGGTAATTTCATCCCTGAAAGCTCTCAAGTCCGTTTTCAGCTCACTTTGCATCGTTTGGATCTGCTGGCTGATACCGTCCAGGTTGCTCTGAAAGGAGGCCGCGCTGTTGTTAGCTTCGGGAGCTAGCATGCTTCTCTCTTTAGCCTGGCACTTCTTCTCTTTATCTTGAGCGTCCGGGGCTTTTTTGGTCTTCGTCCTTGTTGATCCTCCGCTCATATTAACAAAAACTGAATTCTTGCAATTTAGTATGTCGAGTTTTAGCGGAGTTTATTCTTTGGCTTTAAGCAGCTTAAGATTTAGACGTCCATATTGTTAGCCCCGCCTACCGGAAGTCCCCAGACATCAAGTACGTCTTATGCTCAGCTGAGAAAAGACGCTATCTCTCCCTAGCTCTGTATTCTTATGCCATTGATCGCTGGTCGGATTGCATCGTCTCCTCTGTCATTGGCAGAGGCATCTTCAAACCAACACAGGATCAGCTTCCAGGCTCGTGATTGGCTCCTTCACAAATGTCCCAACACCCAGTCCGTCCCGTCCATCTTCAGGAAGTGTCGTAAACTGCTATGGGGGTTGCAGCTGTTGTCTGCTCTCCTGGTATCCTGTCCTTTTGTCCATCCATCACCTGCGGCCAGAGATCACCACCAGCTGGAACTTTAAGAGGAGGTCAGAGCAGAAAGAACTAAGTGATGGGGGAAGTAACAATAAACAAGGAACTTCCTCCAGGTCAAACATTAACTCAGGAAACCCTCAGCTCCCCCAAAAAGACAACTGAAAGAACACAGACACTGTTCACATTCTTTAACTCCCTGAAGGCACTCAGTGACTATATCCGAGGTGAACTTTTAACCTAATCTTTAATACAAAATAAGAAAGCAATAGAAACAGCACATTACTAACGACTAAAATCCTTCACTTGCTTGTGATGGCTTAATTATGTCTCTGTTCCAGATTGGACATTGGCAGTCCTGTGGTGCATGCGCTGCCCTCAACAAATTGGTATTTCCTGTTTCAGTGCCGGTGCAACTAAAGTAGTTAAAGTTTCACAAACATTCCTGTGTGTGTTTTATATCAGTATAATGCTAATTAGAATGAATACTGCAACTGTCTCCTTCCTGTATCAAAGCTGTCGGGGACGCAGATGCAGCGTCATTTGACGTCACATCCGCAGGGCAGCGTGGGAAATTCGATCACTGAATTGCAGTGCTGTATGCAGCACACAGCCTGTTCAAGGCAACGTAGAGAGACGTGGGTGGGCTTGTTCTTTTTGCTTTTTAGGTCTTCATCACCTTTCATCCCTCTTTCACCCATTAAAGAAACTGGACATGCTTGTTTATTGTTTCGTAATTCCTGCCTCTGGTCCCTCTAATTGAAAAGGATGTGTTTGTCATACTTTCAACAGGGTTTGGTTCAATTTACCAACTGGCTAAATGTGTGAAGACTCATTTCAGTGGTAGCACATGTTTATATGGCTCCTCAGAGTAGAAAATCAACCACTTTGCCTCAAGCAAACCTAACCTGAGGCACCCTGGCTAAAGATGGCAGAAAACTTATGATGAAAGTTTCTGACAGAAGACCCAATAAGTTTGGATTATAGGTCGATGAGGGTTTGATATGGGTGGGAAAAAAGCATAGGTGGACAACATGATAAATAATGCCTACAATACACAAGTGTATTTAAAACTGTCTTTGCTCATTAACAGGTGCTTCCTGGGCATCAATCCTGAAACATGCTCAAAGACCAAGAAGTGGACAACAATGAATCCTCATGTCAGCACCCTTTTGAGGAAGCGTATTGACTTTGAGTGTGCCTCATAGCTTTTTGCTGCAGCAGTTGTCAGGCTCAGTTTTAAGTCTTTCAGCTATTTTTGTACTTTGTACAGACAACTTTGCTCTATAAGATATTCACATAATGCTGTTGCATGTGGACCCATTATAATATTTGAGATTGAGAGGAATGCCTGACCCCTTTATGACATCCCTTCATTGCTCTCTCTCCCCTCCTCTCTTACCTTTCGATGTAAGCGTCATTACCATCGTCTTACTTTTTTGTGGCACGATTGAATGGTTGAAAGTTGTTGAAGTGCAAATTTATGCACAATATCACTGCATTTTAACAAGTTTTTCACAAACAACAATTTGAATTTATTGGAATTCTTGCCGTTCTTAACAATTGCTGAATGTTGAATAACATGTATTTGTTCATAAACACATCAACTTCCTCTCAGAGTTGTTTGTTGGGGGATGGAGGGTAATAGTACAATCTTTGTCAATTCACAGTAAATGTATTCATTTTCATTGCTTTGACAGTAAATTGCTGGTTAAATTTAGCATGACATACCATATACATTGTAAATTCACAGTACGTCACTGTCAACCTGCACAGTACTTTCACAAAACTTACTGTGAAATTACGGGGCTTTATTGTAATGGAGTACAGCAAAAAGCTGTAATTCCACAGTAATATATTGTGATATCACAGTGAGTGCATTGTCGTTGAAGCTGTGAAGTTACAGTGTACACTTGTGTTTTTACAACAATGTATTGTACTATCACAGATGTGATTTTACAGTGACACGCTGTGAGTATGTTTCACAGTATATTGCTGTGATCCTTACTGTGAAAGTCATGCAAAATTTATCCAATTATTTATTGTGAATTCACAGTGAAAATATTTGTAGTGTAGGTTAAGTTTTTAACACTTGGACTTGGGTGAAATCACTTCAATGAAGTGCAAAAAGCTGAAGTTCAAGTGTCCGCTTGAGGCTGGCTGCATACAAACCACAGTTCACACATAAAGAGCAGCAAAAATGAATCAATTACAGCCTGGTGCAAACAACGGTTATGGTCTGAATCGTTTATTTCACTCCCGCCACACTCTCAATGGAGGGTGAATTCCTTTTCTAACATTACTCTTAATATTTGCACTGATCATTTTTCTTCAAATCGGGTCATGGTTGACATGAATGACAGGTGAGCGCATAATTGCCATTTTGCTTTGATAAGTTCAATCCCTTTACTGACCTCCAACTGTTTTCCTCTCGGTGTAACTTACCTCAAAGTGGGCTAATGGAGATTTAGAGACACTGAACCACAGTCAGTTAGCATCAAGTTAATATAGATTAGCCCCACAACATAGCGTTAAGCTTAACTGTAGCCTCAAGCTAAACGGTTTCACTGTCTAATTATATTCCAGGCTGCGCAAATTCCAATTTCTGACACGTCAAATATGAGGACAGTCGAGTCCCTTGCATCGGATGTTTGAGTTGCTTTTGGACAAGCTGAGGAAAGCCGAGGTGATGTCTTTGGCCGTGGATGAATCGACATAACAGTGATGTTTGCATAGCTCTATGAGTGATTTTTGACAGGGAATGTTTTCGTGAGGATCTGCTTGGTCTAATTCCCAGGAATGGAGGGGCACACTACTGGTGAGATCCTCTTCACGAAAAAGACTGTATTCTTTGAGGAGCTTAACCTGGATTTGGCACATGTCAATCTGTTGGTGACGGATGGTGTACCCTCGATGACGGGCAGGGATTAGGGGCTCACCGGGAGCATGGTAGCCACGGACAAACTGAAGCAGGAAAGGCTGAACAGGGATATTTTGATTTAAATTTCACTAGCACTTTGTGTAGCATTAAAATAAGCCCAGTGGTGAAATCTCGTGTCAACAGCACACAAACTTTTCAATTTTCCATTTTCTTTATTTTCCAATGACATGAAAATTAGCGGAATGACCTGTACAAAGCAAAAACACTGGAATTGTGCCAGATTCCCTTCTAGCCAAACTGTAAGATGACACTGAATTGTACAACATAACATCAAACAAAAACAAAAACTCTTTTCTCAAAAACGACCAAGCATGATGGTCACAGGAATAGATCAGCCAACACCAAAGTGCAATGTACAACACTATGCTGATGAAGAAGAATGGCAACTGAGAAGCGCAGAAGGTATGGGTGAATTAACCCATGTTGTGACGGTTTCCATAACCTCTGCGATGAGAGTCCTTCCAATCATCCCAGTTTCTTGCCTTCAGCAGAGCTTCTTCATCGTCATCATCAGCCTTTTCCTCTTTGTCTTCTTCTTTTTCCTTTCCATCAGTGTCCTCTGCCGTTACAACTTTCCTAGGAATCCCCTGGTCAGGCAAGACTCCATGTTTCCTCTGCTGCTGGTACCAGTCATCAACTGTCATGGTGGGAAGGCTGGGGTAACCAGCCCCAAACACTCGAGCCTGTAGATGAAAAAAACAAACAAACAACACACACAAATTGTCCTTTTAACCCAAAATGAACAACACGATTTTTGAACAAACTTCTCTGACTTTTGGGTCCCTCACTTTGCATTTAGTTACAAGCCTCTCATCTGCTCTCTGAAGGGAGCCTGAGCCAAAAACCCCTGACTTTCACATCAACATTCACCTTCATCATTTGATGATGCAGTCTGCAAGTCGTTCTCCTCATTTAAAATCTTAACAGGAGGAGAGATAAACACGAATTCTGATTGAAATCACCACTTTAACATTGTACCAATTTTATTCTATAATAATTTTTAGATTTTTACCCATTTATGACTACGGTGTTATGAGGCTGCCTTGATTCTTTTGATTTGATGGTCGTGAAATTCTCAAAAAACATATGCAGTGTGTGAAAATCTTTCCTCAAAATCTAAAAACAAGTTCAATGTTCAACATTTGTGGTTGCTGGTTTTGACTCTAACCCTAACCCGACAATACTGTTGCAGACCATTTGTTGCATTGCAAGTGCAATTGTTGCACTTGCAATGCCCCCTACTCATGGACAGTAGCCACATTCACTAATTTAATAGCATTGAACTGGTATGCATTGTTGCAGTACGTCACCATCACTACTCTCTCTCCAGACTCCCGACCCCCCTCACACATACACTCGCTCGCACATGTCGATAACCGATCATCCTCTCAGGTATATGATGGACCCTCCTCTGCACTTTACCAAGGTTGCGATCTGCTAATACAGAAAAACTGCTGTAATGATGTCAGATGGAGTGAAATGTTTACACACCGGGGTATGCGCATGTATTTATTATTTATGTGGACTGCACTTTGCACTTGCTGTATGAATGCTCCAAACATAATTTTTTGATTCTTTGTGACAATGACAATAAGCATTCTATTCCACACTTGGCAGTGACACCAACATATACAAAAGCCCTAAAAACCAGTATACATCTCACTCTATGTCAATCCATTTATACTTTTTCCATAATTCTTTGTTTTTGCTAAACTTTTGCTGGTATTGCTGCACTGTTTTCACTATGTCAGTGGAAAAACCTGCTTACTGGTGATGCTTGCACCAGCCATTGTTAGCACCAAGTGGGCATTTGCAAGGGCTCTGTTAAAATAGTTGACAGACTGATTGCAAAATCTGAAGTCTGCATTTTTGACACAAGTTCAAACGAAGGTCTGGTGATGTTGAATTTTCTGCCTGAGCTGTTCGAGTCATTCAGGTGAAAAAGAGGTCCCCTCCAACACTACTAAGTTTCCTCAAGCACTCCTATCCCTCCAGTGGGATATTTGGATGAGAAAAGCTGGGATGGATGGAAAAACTAATAGGATTTGAAATGCAACAGGACTTCCAAGGGTTTAAGGGTAAACATGGAAAAAAAAGTCCCTGCGATGGAGAAGCCACTTTTAAGAATTACTTATGAATTTAAGTTTCCCTTTTATTTGTCTGCGTTTATTCCTAAGTATTGACAACATTACAGCAGGTGTCATTTTGTTGTCAAATAAATGCTTTTTAATATTTTTAATTAATAACTGTGACCATCGCCTTCCGTCATTGACTACTGGCCATCTTGCTAGGGGTTATCATCAGGTGAAGAGGTGCACAATGAAGGCTGTGCAAGAGGGACAAGAGAAAGTGGGGAGGGAGGAGAGAAGTGGGGTGAGAGAAGTGGGGTTCGAGAGGGTGGTCGTGGTGGTGGTGGTGGTGGTGTAGGTGGGTTTATCCTGCTACTACCTGGCAACAGTAACTGATGTATGTGAAATGGTGAGCATTCTTTGTTCATGCGGCGGAACTACATAGGAACCACAGCCCAGGGCCAGACCCACCCCAATATAAATTTCCCTGATAGGAGCTAGCTACAATATGGGCAGTATTGACAGAAAGAAACAAGTTACATTAACATTTGTTTGAAAACATGTTGATTCCAACACTCTCTGCAATACAAAGTAGGTAAAAATATAGGTATAAATTCATCATTCTGTAAGTGACTGATTATCTCGTGTCCCTCTTTACTCACCTGTGTGGAGTCCTTGGTGAGGACAAAGGGTTTCAAAGGAGCCCTTGCTGGCTGAGGGGGCAGATTTGCAACACTGTGCGTGAGACCATCCATTTGTTCCAGTATCTCCACCTCCTGATCAATGCTCTCAATTTCCTCCAGAGCCAAAGTGATCCATCTACGTATATTCAAAAGGTAGAAATCTCTTTTGACTTCCTCCTCTGCCTGTCCAGTCTCCAGGGCTCGGCGTACATCGAGCAATCTGGCCTCCAGCTCCTTCCTCTGACGATACTGCTCAATCTTGTCTTGCCTCTGCGCGGCCATTGAAACCAAGTCTGATGAGCAGGGGAAAGTCTGAAAGAAAAAACACATCTCAGTTTAGAATTTCAACAAATTCAATTCATGAAAGTTCAAGACATGCAACAAACCATATTGTGTTTACCTTTACCCGACTCGAACAAGTTCAACTTTTACACCAATTGCTAGCAGTAATGTATCTTGCTCTTACGTTTTTCCTTCATTATTCACTGCTAAAAAGTAAATGTTAACTTCACTCACCCTATCAGTTCAAAACAAACGACTGTTTTCTTCAGAAACCAAAGGTGAAATATGGGCAGATATTTACTTACAATACAAAGAAATGTATACTTGGCAAGACTCCATTTTGGCAGTTTTTGTTGCCACCATCTGATCAATTGAGGGTCTTATTACTGCGTTTTTACCCTTACCTGGACTAAACTGAAGGGTCACTGTTGTACTAATGAGCAAAAGGACAGTAAATGTGGCCACCATACACAAGAAAATATCCAACACTTCATAAAAACAGTTCACAGAAAAGTGTTTGTGAGCCTACTCAATACTGCGGAATCACATTCTGACACATCCGTGGCACAATCAGACTCTGACAGAAAAGCAGTATGTTCCCTGTTTAAAGTCCCACTATGTAACTTTTAGACCTTAAAAACATGCCTCTTTGACTCGCTTTGATGCCACACCAACACCATTCAGCACATTTTTCCAGCCGTCACTAACCAGCGGCGTCCCGGGGCTCAGCAACTGCACTCTGTAACTCTGAGTTGCCAGGACGCCACCTTACGTTGCCTCTGCATTTCGCTTTACGGCACTTACGTCACATACTAACAACCGCATATAAACACACCTGGCTGCTGCTAGAACCGAACGCTGTGCACAATGGCTAAACCTAAGAAAACATTGTCGGAACAAGCAAGAGAAAGGAAGTGATGGAGCGAGAGACAAGACGAGAGTCTGCACTGGTTTGGTGTCCACTCACTGGAGAGACCTGAGAGAGAGAACGGGTGCAAGACGGATGCAGAATTAGCCTTGTTTCTGTTGGATCGGTGAATAAAACACTATTAGCCACATTGTTTTGTGTGATAGTGTTTGCTCTCTGTAATGAAATCCACCCGTGTCAACAGTGTTGTGGTCTAAAGGGCTCTTGGCATGGTTCAGCCGACACGTCCGTGTTATTGTGGCTCAATGCAGCGGTGGCTACACGCGTAGCTTAGCTTATGCTAATCTTGTTTTAATGTCTGGTGAATATACTGCACCTTGTCGCTGGACATTGTAGCTTTTTATGTGCTCATCAGGTGTATGAGCGTCACTGAAGTTTGGGCAATGACGTCAACTCGCACAGCACCGCTGACGTGCACAGATGAATGTTTGGTCTTCTGACAGTGTTGTACCATCCTACGACTTTAGGGGGCGATAGAGAGCAAAAATCTGCAAAGTTCCATAGTGGGTCTTTCAAAAGTAAACACTTACTATAACAAGTGTTGATTACCCCTACCTATGTTGGCTGTTGCATTTAGAGCAAGTGAGCCTGCTCACTGATTTGATTGCCCGAAGAAGCAATCTGACAAGCATAATAAACAACTTCATACAACAAACTACATACATACAACTTCATACAACAAACAACTTCATACTCAAATACAATTATTGGAGAAGAAAAGGGTGTTTTTGGAACTGAGTTGTTCTAATTGCATGGTCAAGGCTTTATTGAGTTTCCATCCAAGTTTTGTCAGCCAAGACCTCTGGGTTCAGTTACTCATTAAGTCGCTGTGGCGTTTTACTAGGGAAGGAGAAGTGTAAAATGACAGATTTTCCTCACCATCCATTGGAATGTGCAAGGGGGCAAGCAGTGAGGGAATGAGCAGCAAATGAGCCAGACTGTTGCCACATTGGCAACTTCGGTTCTAAATGTGTCAATTTTCCAAGTCCTTTTACAACTTTTTTCTGTCAAAAGCAACTAACTGAAAATCTAGCAACTTTATCTTGTTTTTTTTGGAGACATTTTTAGTGTTTGTCAACTTTGACGTGAAGTAACGTATAATACTGCAATCACCATCCTTGAAAAGCAGCAGGAGGTAACCTGAGCCGGCAGCCCCCCTTCCCAAAGCACTCCCAGGCATTCAGTCAAACAGCAATCAGAACTCCAAACTGCAGTCAGATCAGAGAAGACCCACGCTGCTAAACGTCTACACGAAAAAAACAACTACGTGTGCTCATCGCTGCCGCTGGTCCAATGAGAAAACAGCCAACTTTCAGGAACGCCCAGTTTTCTTTCATTCATGGTGTAATGGCAGATAGATAAATGCAGATGATTTCTTCATTATTGCCATTCAACTTTAACTTTAATTATGTGGCCCAAAACGAATATACCATACTATTGTGAAACATAAAAGCTCGATTCCATTTTCCACTTATCAGTGGCCCCACAGTAACCCCGGACACCATAGCATGTAAGTCGCCAGTTAAAGATTAAAGAAAAAAATCCCTGTAGCAGCACTGTTGAGAAGTTCGCTCACACAAGCACACATCATAGTAATTTAGTTGGTTAAACTGGTCAAAGCAGCACTTACTTTTTGTCCGTTCACTGACACGTCGTCCTGGTTTCCCCTTTTAATCGAAGACTTCGGCAGTTTAACTTTGGCTATGCTGTAATGGTTACACCTCCCCAAAAAATCCATAAAATAAACCCGAGCTGTCTGAACAATCTCCAGACGTTTGTCGCGGCCGCACTGTTTCATGGTGAGCGCTCCCAAGAGGGCGGGCAAAAGAAGATATTTCAGGTCGGCGGTGGAGATCTCCTCAAGTTCTTCATTGCGACTGAACAGGTCGAGCTGAGCGACCATTCGGGACGCTTCCTCGAGGTCCTTTAAAGCCAGCTTCACTCGGGCCTGTACGCTTTTTGAGCCAAGCGGTTCGTCTGAACTGTCGACCTCTTCATATATTTTCCATCCACTGTCCAACAATTCCGACAATTTCGGAAATTCTGGGACTGGAGGTTCTTGCTGTATCATGTCGTTGCCAAACTCGCCTTCTGCCATCTTGTTTCTGTTCTTCTTTTTCTGTTGAGTTTTATCAGTGCTGGCAACAACAATTTCGCGCATTACCACCACCTAGTGGTGTGGGGTGTGGGTTGGAGACGGCTGGGTGCTAATATCCACCCCAATAGATAGATAGATAGATAGATAGATAAATAAATAAATAAATAAATAAATAAATAAATAAATAGAGAAAGAAAGAAAGAAAGAAAGAAAGAAAGAAAGAAAGAAAGAAAGAAAGAAAGAAAATACTATTTTTCCTATTTTCTATTTTATCCATTCTAAGGCACTCAAACTTAAAGTCATGACATTTACTTCTTGAGTTATGCTGTAACACGGCTCTCAGGTCACATGGTTGTAGTGTCTTCAACTTTACGAACCCACCTTCATCTGTTTTCTTATTACTGCTGTTTATGCTCCACAACATGTTTAACTGTTTTGGTTCACCACAGTTCTCACACTCCCCTGCAGCAGGGGTGCAGAACTGCATACAAGTGAACATGTGAAGCATGTGAACTGTAGACCAGGGCCGTGCAGAGACTTTTGGAGGGGCAGGTGCTCAAAGTTAAAAAAAAAAAAAAAAAAAAAAAAAAAAATGGCACATGAAGCACTAATTTGAAACGCCAAACAGAATCTGAGTCTAGAATGTGACTGGTTGAATTGCAGCAACTCATATAACTTTCACACAACACACGCAAAAAACAAAGAATGACTGAAGACCAGGAAAACTTAGTCAGAAAGATGTTGGCTGCTCTTTGCCCGAGTTGGGTCCAGACAACTCGTTTTGACACTGTACTTGTAATAAACGACTACAGAAACTCCAAGACTGTGTCAGCAGAGACTCTCTTCATCGCTCCTTGCATCAACCAGAGAAGATACACAACATTACAATGCACACTTTAGTTTTATTGATAAGCTAAATCGGGATTTAAACGCTGAAGGGTAGCTCCACCCTTCCGAATGCATGCGCGCTTCCGCAGCAGGGGATACAAATTCTGTCGGGGGAAAACTACCTTGACATGACACCTGTCATCAACAAAGTATTTCCCCTACCTGCAGCCACTACTGGACGTATGCACATGAACGTGCGGGCAGGCTTGGTCCCGAGGCTCTGATGCGCGTTCATGATGCGGATAATAATAAACCAAGCCACAACTCACTCAAAAAATAAAAATACAATACAATACAATACAAAAAATAAAGCGTAACGTTCCGAATAAGGGCAATTAAAATGCACAACTGTAAGTTTATGTGGCAACAAACGATCTATACGCAGAGTCATTGACGTTTCTTTCCCAATGTTGGCCTATTGGAAAAAGTCTTTTTGCACCCCTTGGAAGCGCGACCCAACGCCACACTTGCAATACCGCACTTTGGCCAGCATGTCTTTTTTTTCCTTCTCCGTCACGGGCTCATCCTGGGGTCTTGAGTGGTGCCAAATATGGTATCTTTTATTTTGAAAGTCACGACAGGAAGTTTTCCCAATACGTCACGGGAGATTTGAATCAACAACTTGACAGATGAGTACCTGGCGTTTGACCTTCTCGTCCGGGGGGCTGCTCGCGAAGGCACACGAACACCGAACCCAAAGAGGATCTGAAACGTTCGACTACAACTGAGGTACTGCAGTCCTCCTTTTTCTGTCTGACGTCTGTTCGCTTCACGCTTTGCACGTCTGTATATTTTACTTTCTCCCTCTGAAACCACCAGAACTGAATTTAAACATGCTAAGTCAGCCATTGGCAGCGCTAGCAGTAAGTTTACAGCAGCATGTTATCAGCATGCTAACATGAAACACGTAGCTTCTCAGTTAATCTCTCAAAAAACAACAAAAAGAACGCAATTTCTCACTCCCAGGTACGTAAAAATACGTCCTCGTGTCTCCACAGGGACAACACAAAGACGGGAAGACTCGCTCTATAAATGAATGAAGTACTGACTGCGGTCGAAGTACATACGTGTTGCCCTGTCAAGTGACCTATTCCGTGAGGGATTGTTTTTTAAATCTTCGTATGTTTTCCTCATGTTGGAGTGAGGAAGTGTGTTATTTAATCTGCACCCAACAATTCTTATTCTTATAGGTTACACATGCACACACAGCTCTCACACATGTATCAAGAACAATTTTTTTTATTTGTTGTATTTGTAATGTAAAAAAATGCAAACTGTTCAAGCAGAAAGGGACTGTGTGTGGAGCCAGTGGTGGTCATCAGGATACATCCGACTGTGTAGTGACAGAAGAGAACCTGCTCAACACTTAAAGGAATAGTCCACCCAAACAATGATGTACCTTCATTTCCTACTCACCCCCATGCTGAACAACACTCTGAAGC
>JAUESF010080961.1:0-12720 GCA_032274765.1 Malacoctenus tetranemus | reverse complement strand
CACCCCCAGCTCCTCTGGGGGGACCCCAAGGTGTTCCCAGGCCAGCCGGGTGATGTAGTCTCTCCAGCGTGTCCTGGATCTTCCCCGGGGCCTCCTCCCAGTTGGGCATGCTTGGAACACCTCCCGAGGGAGGTGACCAGGAGGCATCCTAAACAGATACCCGAGCCACCTCAGCTGGCTCCTCTCGATGCGGAGGAGCAGCGGTTCTACTCTGAGCGCCTCCCGAGTGGCAGAACGCCTCACTTGATCTCGAAGGGTGCGTCCCGCCACCCGACGGAGAAAGCTCATTTCGGCCACTTGTATCCGAGATCTCGTTCTTTCGGTCATGACCCAAAGCTCATGACCATAGGCGAGGGTTGGAACGTAGATCGACTGGTAAACAGAGAGCTTTGCCTTCTGGCTCAGCTCCCTCTTCACCCCGACGGACCGATACATTGACCGCATTACTGCGGCCGCTGCACCGATCCGCCTGTCGACCTCCCGCTCCATTGTCCCCTCACTCGTGAACAGGACCCCGAGATACTTGAACTCCTCCACCTGAGGCAGGAACTCATCTCCAACCTGGAGAGAGCAAACCACCTTTTTCCGGTCAAGAACCATGGCCTCAGATTTGGAGGTGCTGATTCTCATCCCAGCCACCTCACACTCAGCTGCAAACCGCCCCAGAACACGCTGGAGGTCCTGCTCTGAGGGCGCCATCAGACCTATAACAAAAATTTTATAAATGTAGTAAATAAACAATAAATTTACCCAAAAGTAAATTTATTGTGTTCAGGGACCAGATTGAATCTGCAATTTCTGAGGCAAAGGCCTCCTCATAGGTAATATACCAATCTCTGTCATAAAACATTGTACAATGATAGGGATCAACAGGATTTGTCAAGGGGTGGCTCCAGCGCAACCATGGGAGCCAGTCTGTAAAAAAAATGGCACAAGAGAAATAGAGCCTTGATCGGTTGGTTCCAATTCTACCCAGTAGATGTCAGCAACTTCCCCTATTGTCTGTTCCTGCTGCTCCTACATCATCCCATTGTTCTCACCAAGGGTGGAGGAAGAGCAGTCCACAATTGTGCCATCTAGAAACACAATCACCACACTGTGCAAAGCATTTGATCATTGTTCTAGATTTTACCAACAAGTCTCTTCCCATCAGGTTAATTGGACACTGTGGGAAAAAATATGAAACGGTGCTGAAATTTCTGAGTATCCACTTGAGTGACAGCGTCCTTAGTGATTGGCAGGTGTGATGTAGTCCCCGAAAATCCAACCAGTGGTATTGTCTGTGTTGAGGTTCCCACCCCCTTTTGCAAACAATTGAGAGTGTATCTGGCTCTTGTGTCCACCATGAACTGCAGTTGGTCAGACTGCACAGTCAGCAGAAGGCAAGGGTCCCCCAAACTCCTTGCTCCAGATTCTCATGAGTCCTGTCATTGTGGATATTGGCTCATGGAGTAGCTCTGCGGGGCCAGTGTCGCATTCGGCACCTGGTGTTGTGGAGGAGATGGTGCCTGCTGATAAGCTGATGGCTGCTGAGGAGCTGGTGGCTGCTGCCAGGCATGCTGAGGGTCATATGGAGGTCGGGCAGGAACTCCGCAAAGCAGCACAGCGCAAAAAGCCTGTGAGGTGACATCAGAAACGTCAGGATCTGCATCAGTGCATTCCATCCATTCAATACGAGCACGAGTTGTTGCAGTTTTGTGCAGTATGTGTTTTGTGCAGAAAATAAGAAAGCAAGAGAAACAGCACATCACTAGTAACTAAAACCCTTCAGGGTGTTGATGGAGACCAGCTTTCTCACCTTCACCAACAGAGCAGGAATCTCTGAGGGAAAAAAGAAAACTTTTATACAGACAGCAACCATGAAGACCAATATTGTCCAAGAAGCCACAAATCAATTGACATATCATTAAAATAATTATAACGGGAGCAAGTTATAGGACTGACACAAACTTCACCCACTTCATGCTTGTTTACCCTGGACTCATTAACGATCAGTATAAATGATTTGGGCTGCAACGATTAATCAACTAATTATTGATGATCAAAATAGTCAGTGACTATTTTCAGAATCGTCTAATTGCTAATTGTTTACAAGCTTTGTTTTTCCCTCACAAAACTGCTGCTGTACCTTCCACTGCCTTGTCTGTCTTTCTGTCTGGTCAGCTTTTCTTGAATAGTTTATTGACATAAATAAACACACACACTATTAGTCAAAACTTTAGACATGTTTTTCCATTAGATTCAATGAGAAAGTGTCCAACTAATCGACTAATCGATCATCAAAATAATCGATTGTGACAGCCCCATAAGTGGGACAGACTGTGGCTGGTGACATATGGACAAATTCCTGCTTATTAGGCCTGTCAGTGATAAATATGCTTCTGATTCTTCAAACATTCAGTGAAAATGTCTGAAGCCCATCTATTTGACCAAACATGGGCAATTGTTTTTTTTTAGATTTAGATTAGGGCTTTCCCATCCTACTTTTTCACTTCCAATACCAATACCACAGGTCAAGTATTGTCCAATGCCTGATAGAAATATTTAGCTGTAATTTGGGCCAAAGATTCTGCATATTAATCTGATAATTGATTTTATTCTTGATTTATGCCTGTTTTGTGGAACCTCACCTCATAAAATCTGGCTTTACAGGTTGATAAAATAAGTTCATAACAGCAAGTACAGTATGAGGAAAAACTGACCCATTTATCCTTTACCAATGGGTATGATGCATTTTAAACTTGTCAGCAAGATAATATATTAAATAATTACAAATAAATTAAGACCCACTCAGGAAGAAGTGTTTGAAAGAAAAGCTGGAATGGATTTCGTGGATCGGCAAATTTTGACGCATTCTGATCTGATCCAGGATTTTTTTTTAAACAAATATCAGCCTGATATCTGATACTGGAATCGGATTGGGACATCCCTAATTTAGATAGCATCTTTAGAATCACCCTCAGGTCTAAATAGATTACCACTTGACATACTTGACGACATATGATGACGTTATACTTGCCTTTAATGACCATGTTCCGCAGTTTAGTGTTTTCTTTATGTAAGGCCTTGATCTGACTGCATATCTCTGGGAAAGTCCTCACTCTCCTGGCTTGACGATTCTGCTGGACCGGCACTAAACTGACCATCCCCTGACAGTAGTTCCTCCTCCAGTTGTCTTTGAGCTGCAACTTTGACCTTTTTCTATAAGTCAAAGATATAAATTGCTATTATTTAGTCATGGATAATCCACTGTACAAATGATTCATCATGTGACATCAATCTCTGTTGAATTACCTGTTTTGGAATTCCAAAGCCAGGGGCTTTGTCACCAGTACCGAAATGTTCTTTACCAAAGTCCAGACGTTTGTTCTTCCTCACCCTCTTGGCCGGCATGCTCCCCTGCGGTTCTAGTTCCAGGGCTTCCAGTTCCTGCTCAGCAGCTCTCAGTGAAGCTTCTTTTTCTACACAAGTTTGGGGAGAATTTAATATTAAACTAACCACTGCAATTTATAAATACTGCAGAAAATTAATGTGCAAAATTTTACTGCAAAACAGTCAAATAAAGGTACACATTTTTTGTTTATTTTTTCCTTCTTTATTTTGTAAATTTTGAAATAAAGATACACATTTTGATAAATGTGTAAACAGAACAGATATTTTGTTGGTGTAATTCATAATACAATAACTGCCAAGAAATGAGTGATGAGTCGAGTGTGAGGGTGTAAGACTGACTTGTATGCTAATTGGAGCAATACAGCATCTTCAATGGGCCATCCATCTGCAGGCTTCTTGCTGTTTGTTGTTCGGCATTCAACAAGATATGCCATGTCAGCTAGGTCAAAATCAATTATCCAGCTGATTGGAATGATGCTGGTTTTATCTTTGTCTGGTCCCTTCGCCCAGCTTACAAGGCAAACCTATATTTGGACATTTTTGCTAAAGAGAATATAATATTCCGCCTCCTTCTGGGTCTCCATTTCCGCTATTCGCGCTCAAAACAACTGACTCACCAACATTCGGGCCAAGCATTACGCATGCGTATACATAGCATCGTGCTATGATTGGTGTGATCATGATGCGCATGTGCTATTTGCGCAAAGTGTTTTGGCCAGTCTTGTTCTGCCTGTTTTCAAATCATAAAAGCCGAACGTAACCTAGCTTGCTGAGTGGAGTACATACCAATGCTAAAAAACATTTGTTTTTTTTTTTTAAGTTGCTTTAAATGTGATTCTACAACACAAGAGTATTAATATTACAGTATTGTTATATTATTTTAATATTTTGCATTTTTGTATGTGAGTGTGACAAGCCATGATATTGCCCTGCCAAAGAGCGGTAACTTGGGATGATATCACATTATTTGGAACACGGCTATCTTAACTTGCATTTAGCATTACAGCATTTATCCTTTTGCATCTATTGTAATATCGTCATGTCACAGTCGCAGTTTTATTTTTATTTAGATATATGTATTTACTCAGTGGAGGGGGGGGGATTATGTATTCAAAGACAAATATGAATCTGTTTTTTGTTGTTGTGTTTTTTATCACTGTCTCCCACGAAAGCAATGAGTCTTGCCAAAATTGATCAGCCAATTCAGGATTTAGTAAGTCATTAATTTTAAACATGAAATCGAAACCATACGTGTGCTAAATGTATCTAGAACATCTTGCTTGTCACAAAATAAAACTTTTTTTTTTTTTTTTTTTAATAAAATGATTATTGTATTACCAGATGCATCTTCAGCAAAGGATGTCTTCATTAATGTATTCAAATATGTGTAGCCTATGTGTATATCACTTTTTGGCAATGACAATATTGTGTCTGAGCTACAGATACACATCGTTATCGAATAAGTTGAAGTCATTAGATGTAAATTGTCATCTTTTGTTAAGACCAGAGCTCATGCCAGTTCTAATGCCCCAATACCCCTAAGTGAACCAGACGACCAGGGTCAACAAAAGACGACATTGTAAGTTTCAGACGCTATAAAATGTTAAATAGCAGATTGACAAGCCCATCAATTGACTATTTTCAAATAAAGTATTTTACAGTATGTAGAGTATGGAAAAATCACCAGAGCACTGAGCTCTATGATGTGGCAGTGTTAAATATTGCACTGACAAAAGGACTTTTAAAAATTAATTGGTCTGCTTTAATAATGCTAGCATAGGCCCCAGAAACGTATGCCCACTTGAGATATATGAAGAAAAAGCGCAATGTGTGCGTTCACAGAGTGATTGACTACACCACTCCCAGAGAAAAGTGTATGTTGGATTTACAACACGAGTCAAAACCGAATGCTCCATGTGCATGATTCAAGTGAAAAAAACATTTTCAGTATTACTTATTGCATTTCAAGCAGTTTTTAATTGTGCAAACTTAGTGCTCAGTATATTTTAGGTTTTGTTTGACGTCACACATACAAATTGGTAATATGCAGAATGTATGGGATTTCATTTTTGTTGACTGGTATTTTATTATTTTTTATTTTCATTAGCATCATCATTCTGAACCTTGGGTTCCACTCAGTGGACAACAAAATTTGTCAGAGGCAGAGGACTCTGTAAGTTTCAACTTTTGCAAGAATCTGGCCTCTGTTGTCATAGTGCAATATTTGTGTTGTGCTAGTTACCAGCTAGCTCCTGTTTTATTGGGCATTTTGGTTTGAGGACATGGTGTAATTAGGGAAAGTCATCGTAAAGTTCCACCAGTTTCTCCCCACAAACTGAGATGATATTTGTGATTTGGGGATGTAGAGTATTTCTTTAATCATGTTTGGAAGTGATAAAACTGGTTGGAATAGCATCTCCCACATGCTAGATTCTATTGATGACTGTTGTTGGAATTCTGTCTTTCTTTCAACTTTTTACCCAGAATTCCTGCATGTTCGTTTATTGGATTAAAACGGAGTCATTAGTCAATTTCAAATCAAAAGAGTATTTTACTTTGCCAGTCAAATAATAATCGCACAATCAGAATCAAATGTGCAGTTGCAGAGCTCTGGGTCCAATTCTCCCTCGCAATCAGACATGAAATGCGTCTTATGCTCAGCTGAGAAAAGACACCTAACTGTCCCTAGCTCTGTCTTTTTATCCCATTTATCACTGGTCAGATTGCATCGTCTCCTCTGTCATTGGCAGAGGCATTTTCGAACCAACGCAGGATCAGCTTCCAGGCTGAGGATTGGCTCCTTCACAAGTGTCCCAACACCCAGTCAGTCTCGTCCATCTCCAGGAAGTGTCATATACTGCTGTGGGGGGTTGCAGCTGTGGTCTGCTCTTCTGGTATCCTGTCCTTTTGTCCATTCATCACCTACGGCCAGAGATCACCGCCAGCTAGAACTTTAAGAGGAGGTCAGAACACAAAGAACTAAGTGATGGGGGAAGAAACAACAAACAAGGAGCTTCCTCCAGGTTAAACATTTACTCAGGAGACCCTACCCCCCCCAAAAGACAACTGAAAAAACACAAACACTATTCACATTCTTCAACTCTTTGAAGGCACTCAGTGACTCTATCTGAGGTGAACCTCTAACCTTTAATACAAAATAAGAAAGCAATAGAAACAGCACATTACTAAACAACTAAACAACAACTAAAATCCTTCACTGTGTAGTGTGGAAAAAGCTATTATTGATACTTTGTATTATTTTTGAGTAAGCAAGTTATAATATTTAAGTGTAAAGTACTTACATTTTTTTACATCATTTACACTTATTAAAAACAATTGTGAGTGTACAGTACTCAAAACATTTGTTTTAATTTGTATATATTTTTTAATTTAATAGTAATGAATTGTTATGATGATATGCACTTAATTGATTAACATCGTTTATCCTAAAAATATAGCGGTTAGCAGCCAAAAAGTAAATTTTACCCAGCTCATGAACTTTACAGATAAGAACAAGAGCACCAGAAACTTCAGTGGTCAAGATCAAAAGCTGCATCTTAAAATTGTGTATCCATGGGCACCCAACTTGTAAAGACAGGCCAACAAGTACACAGATTTGAAAATGTAAACACACCCTGTTTTGTTGGAGGAAACATTGCACATCATGAAAATAACTATAAACATACATCCACACAGATTATATGAAATAGGTTTGCATGGTTCAATGTAAAACACTGCAAATGTTTAAATGTGACTGGAACTTTTGCTCAGTGTAAAGGTATGGCCTTTCAAAACAACATCTTCGGGTTATTTCACATCTATGACCATTCTACTTCAAAAAATAACTTAAGGAAGTTAATACTTTTAAATTAAAAAATAAACCATATAAATAATCAAAACATAAATCTAAAGATATCAAGTCAAGTCATTGCACATATAATAATAATAACGAAAAAATCTAAATTATTAACCAAAGACAAATTTTATAGATTTACAATCTATGCCTTCTGAAAAGAGGCCAACAACACTCAGTTTCTCCATGTTTCTCCAACAGATCAAACACACCCTTTTGGTCCATTGTGCTTCACCCTGGTGTATATGTATTTTGAGTGTTACTAATTGGGTGGCTTCACTCTTCCAGAGCTTTAAACCCCATTTTCATTTTCCCTAAAATAGAAAAAAAAAGTATCCTGTTTTATAGCCCTCCTGTTACCTCCTAGCTCATAGAAGGTAGGAAAGCAAGATGGAGGAAAGGGACAGTTTGGATCATGGCAACAAGGACGTGGGAAAGGAGGAAGGCTGTAAAAAGGATGGTGGGAAGAAGGAAGGGAGCAAGGAAGGATGCACATACAGAAAGGAGGGCGGGGGGAAAGGAAAAAAGAACAGATTAGGTCTAGGAAGGAAGGAAGGATGTAGGGGAAAAAGGGAGGGAGGAAAGAAAAAAAGGAACAGGTTGGGTCTAGGAAGGAGGTAGGGAAAGAAGGGAGGAAGGAAAGGAGAAAAGAACAAATTGGGTCTCGGAAGGATGTAGGGAAGGAAGGGGAGGGAGGAAAGGAAAAAAGAACAGATTGGGTCTAGGAAGGAAGAAGGAAGGGAAATGATTGTGGGAAGAAAGGAGAAATGGGGGAAAGATGGAGGAAGAGAGGAACAAAGAAAGGAAAGAAGGGATAGATAGAGAAGGAAGGGAGGAAAAAGAAACAGATTGGGTCAGTTTGACCCAGGTGAACAAGAGGCACATCTTAAATCAATAAATTACGGCAACAACAAACATGCTGTCATCATAAAGGTGTCTGGACAATTCCATAGTCTACATTGTCAGCAGGTCATTTTTCAAAGAGAACAGGGAAGGTTTGAGGGGTGCATCATCATACAACCCCATTAGAACCTTCTGAATGAAGGTGAAGGTGCCAACAAGCTTCTTTTCATAGTCCAGATGCAAAGCATAAACCAAGCCAAACAGCAACACATACAGTGCATCCGGAAAGTATTCACACCCCTTCACTTTTTCCACATTTTGCTATTTTATGGCCTTATTCTTAATTAGATTAAATTCTTTTTTCTCCTCAAAATACTACACAAAACACCCCATAGTGACAATGTGAAAAAAGTTTTTTCAAAAGTTTTGCAAACGTATTAAAAATAAATAAACTAAGAAATCACATGCACGTAAGTATTCACACTCTTTGCCATAAAGCTCCAAATTGAGCTAAGGCAGATGCTGTTTCCACTGATCAACCTAGAGACGTTTCTACAGCTTAATTAGAGTCCACCAGTGGTAAATTCAGTTGATTGGGCATGATTTGGAAAGGCACACACCTGTCGATATAAGGTCCCACAGTTGACAGTGCATGTCAGAGCACAAACCAAGTATGAAGTCAAAGGAATTGTCTGTAGACCTCCGAGACAGGATCGTCTCGAGGCACAAATCTGGGAAAGGGTACAAAAAAATTTCTGCTGCTTTGAAGGTTCCAATCAGCACAGTGGCCTCCGCCATTCGTAAATGGAAGAAGTTGTGAACCACCAGGACTCTTCCTAGAGCTGGCTGGCCGTCTAAACTGAATGATCGGGGGAGAAGGGCCCCAGGCAGGGAGGTGACCAGGAACCCTAGGGTCACCCTGTCAGAGCTCCAGCGTTCCTCTGTGGAGAGAGGAGAACCTTCCAGAAGGACAACCATCTCTGCAGCAATTCACCAATCAGGCCTGTATGGTAGAGTGGCCAGACAGAAGCTACTCCTGAGTAAAGGGCACATGGCAGACCGCCTGGAGTTTGCCAAAAGGCACCTAAAGGACTCCCAGACCATGAGAAACAAAATTCTCTGGTCTGATGAGACAAAGATTGAACTGTTTGGTGTGAATAGCAGGCGTCATTTTAGGAGGAAACCAGGCACCACTCATCACCAGGCCAATACCATCCCTACAGTGAAGCATGGTGGTGGCAGCACCATGTTGGGGGGATGTTTTTCAGCGGCAGCGAGGGACAGGGTTAGGGTTACAGCGAGGTTGAGGGTTAGGGTTTAAAGGATTTTAGTTGTTTGTAATATACCATTTCTATTGCTTTCTTATTTTGTATTAAGGGTTGAAAGTTCACGTCAGATAGAATTACTGTGCCTTCACAGAGTTAAAGAATGTGAAGAGTGTTTGTGTTTATTCAGCTTGTCTTTTGGGGAGGGGGCTAGGGTCTCCCGAGTGAATGTTTAACCTGGAGGAAGTCCTTTGATCATTGTTACTTCCCCCATCACTTATTTCTGTGTGTTCTGACTTTTTGCAGAGTTCCCGCGAGTGGTAATCTCTGGCTGCAGGTGATGGATGGACAAAAGGACAGGATACCAGGAGAGCAGACAACAGCTGCAACCCCCATAGCAGTTTACAACACTTCCTGAAGATGGACGGGACGGACTGGGTGTTGGGACACTTGTGAAGGAGCCAATCACAAGCTTGGAAGCTGATCCTGTGTTGGTTTTAAGATGCCTCTGCCAATGACAGAGGAGACGATGCAATCCGACCAGCAATCAATGGCATAAGAAGACAGGGCTAGGGAGAGATAGGCGTCTTTTCTCAGCTGAGCATAAGATATACTTGATGTCCGATTGCTAGGGAGAATTGGACCCAGAGCTCTGCAACTGCACATTTGATTCTGATTGTAAGGTTATCCTTTAATTGATGTATTAAAATACTCTTTTTGTTTGAAATTGACTAATGACTCCGCTAATCCAATAAACGAACACGCAGGAATTCTGGGTAAAAAGTTGAAAGAAGGACAGAATTCCAACATTAGATAAAAACGTAGACATACTAAAACCTTACCTAAAAACAAAACGATGCAGCTGGTAAAAAAATAAATAATAAAAAAGTACAATAAAATAAGATTAACTTGTGCCTTAAAAGGAATAAAAGGAGGCAGGAGACATTTAACACATAAAACCCAAGTCA
Source organism: Malacoctenus tetranemus (assembly GCA_032274765.1). Lineage (NCBI taxonomy): Eukaryota > Metazoa > Chordata > Actinopteri > Blenniiformes > Labrisomidae > Malacoctenus > Malacoctenus tetranemus. The sequence continues at coordinate 2,398 of JAUESF010080961.1, read as the reverse complement.
AAGCAACCAGAATTACTAAATCAGCGCATCTAAAACCTTTTTCTACCCCAATGGGGAGGATAATCCAACCTGTGTGGGAACTCACTCGGATCGATATTTTCCCGAGTGGTAGGTGCAGTAGATTTACGGAGACTCCAGGGGAAGCATGATTAAAACTCTGTGGTTTTACTGCTGGTGGTTTCCCAGAGCCCGGAGGGGCCTCCTGTGGATGTGGCAGTCCTCTGGGAAGTCAAGCGGTGTGGTCTCTTTAGCTCCAACGATTGTTGTAAAAAGTTTGAAACTTAAAATGCTGAATAGGTTTTAAAAGGAAATTCGCTACAAAAGTACAAAAGGCTATTTTGGAATAAAAAAACTCGGGGGGGGGGGGGGCTAAAAATACTATATCTGGGCTCAGATTAAAAAAAGTCTTCGTGTTAGTCCAGCCTTTGATTAAAAAAGAGTTAGAATAAAAGCAAGGAAGAATAAAAGCCTAACGTTTTGCCTCTGCAGCTTCATCAGGGGCAAGATGAGTTGGCAGTCTCTGGGTTTCCTCATTCATCTTTTTCTGGAATTGGGCCTGGAAGGTGGGGGGAGGGGGAGGCAATCCCAGGATCCCTCCAGGTTCCCGGAGGCTATTCCTCCTGTGGACCGATCGTCTTTTCGGTCCACCGTGATCAGGCTGTTGATTTGTGGCTCCATCTAGTGGTTAAAAATTATATCGGCTTATGTGCCCACCAGGAGGATCAGAGCCTCAAAGAAAACCCATGAAAGAAAAGGGGTAAAAAGTTAGAAGAGAAGCAAAAGTTAATCAGGGTAGGGGGAGGGGGGAGAACCAATAAAATGATAAAACAATTAGAAACATCGCTGCGGGATAATAAATAACTTTTTTTTCGTTGGTAACCAGGGAGCGGTTGGTTCTTTGGCACATCCCTTGTCCCTGGGTTAGGCCTCGCACTGGCAGAGGTTAGGTTAGGGGGATAGAGGGTAAAAGTTAGGATTAGGAATGGATGGATGGGGGTAGAATAGGGAAGGGGGGGGGGTTTGAGGGATATAGGGGGACGCAACAAAATGCCCACAGAAAATTGTAGAAACAAACACAATCTTTGACACGCCACCCGGAACACATGCAGGACCGCAACTGTAATAAAAAGTAAGTCATTAAAATTGGCATGCAAAAAAAAGGAAAAGGATAAAACATGCGGCTTTCTCCGGGGTCCATTGTTCCTCCCTTGACCCCCTGTAAGTATGATAGAAAATTTATCTCCTCCTGTTAATGAATATTGATATGTAATAGATAAGAAAATCCAATGCATAAAAATAATAATAAAATCTAAAATAAATGAATAAATAAAATAAATTTACAAAACCCTCAAAGAATTATTTGAAAAATAATTGGGAATAAAATGTACGTCAGGTCTATTTTTGTAACCATATACAATAAAATTTGGGATAAAAGGTGATTAAGACGTGCAGGATCATACCAAATTATTTAAACGTTAAAACTCGTGTGGGTGCCCCCAGGAGAAAAAATGCGAAAAGCATGCAGAAATAAAAACATAAAGTCTATTATACTGCAATGGAAAACAAAGAAGGCCTGAGTAATTTAACCGATAAAGAGGGTTATAAGACAAACAAATAAAAAGATAATAAAATAAATAAAAACATTCAAAAAAATTAAAAAGTAAAAAATGTAAAAAAAAAAAAAAAGAAAATAAATCACATAAACTGGAATAATAAAACATAAAATTAATTAAATCAGTTCGTAATCCCTTGTTGTAACAGTACTATTTGGCCGTCTGTTTTTTTTTCTAAAAAAAAAAAAAAAAAAAAAGGGGGGAGGGGGCAACATTAAAATCAATATTTTTCATAGAAGCCAGATGTTAAAGGGTGTTGAGTCTCCGCATCCATCCTCTTTCCTGGAACTTTCTTTGTGCTGCAGACCAGTTTAAGTTTTGTTCCAGTAGAAAAATTGGGGAAATGTAATCCCACTTCTTGAAAGTGCAAGTGCATGGCGCTGTCTCCTTTGTTTTGATCAGGTCTTGGTGCTGTTTGATCCGGTCTTGAACGGTGTGTCCAGTTTCTCCAATGCATAATTTATTTCAGTGGGAGCACTCGATGGAGTAGATATATTTTATGTTTCCAGCAGATTCAATCATTATCAAGTCAAATGCATGCAGGACTGAAGCAGGAAGGTCCGTGGGAGTGAAATTGTATGCACGCAAAACGCTTATTTAAGCGTTAGGAAGAAGAAACTTGCATTTCTCAAGACTCCCAGCTTGCTTCAACTTCATTCAGTTCAAAACGACTGTGGGACAGTAGAGCACGTGAGAAATTGTGGAATCAATCAATTCGGTTCACGGGAAATGTCTCCAAACAAGGAAAGTATGTATTTTCAGTTCTGACATGAAGCAAGCTTCCA
>JAUESF010080458.1:0-12769 GCA_032274765.1 Malacoctenus tetranemus | reverse complement strand
GTGTGTGTGTGTGTGTGTGTGTGTGTGTGTGTGTGTGTGTGTGTGTGTGTGTGTGTGTGTGTGTGTGTGTGTGCGATTGGGTAACAGGCAGAGGGAGACTTCTTTCAGCGATGTGGGAAAAGAAAAGAAAAAAAAGCTACATTAATGTTTAGATCCTGTGAGGAAAAAAATGTCAAAGCAAAATTTGGAGCTGCAACTAGATCCTTACAAGTGATATTTTTTCAAATTTTCTGTAATGTGAATTCTAAAATTTCACACATCACCTTCCCTGTCAATCCTATTTTTATTTCCATTTTTCTATCGACCAATCATGTGTGACATTTTGCAATGTATTCCTCCGACCACGTATCCTCCTTTATGTCCTGACAAATTTACACATTTAGTTTTACCTTGCACCAAAGAAACAGCGCCCTCTTCTGATGGTGTTTTGTCACAGTCCGTCTGTTCAGAATGTGTTGGATAAACAATTTATACACTGACCAAACATTGGTTGTTTTGCATCAGTGCCATAAGATTCACGTTCTGTTGATGTTAGGACGTCCTGTGTGTGATCTTTGACCTGCAGGTCCTTTCAGAGACTGAGTTGAACTCTGTGGATGTGAAGAAAAGGGACATAAATGAGGAGACCAACACAGTTTCTGGACACCAGACTTATGTCACCAGCTTTGGGTGTGGAGATTGTTGGACTTCTGGAGTTTAACTTGGAAATCTCAGCAGCTGACGAGGACGACTGAAGACACTGAGGAGAAAACATGTTGGTGAAGTCTGAACGCTGAAGCTCATGGTGACATTGGTGAAAAAACAAAGGTACAAATGCATTACAGCCTTTATTGACTTATTCTCAATTTTGTCATGAGTTATCCATGACTGGAGCAACTGTCAGACTGTGTTTCCAAACATTGATCAACTGTACAAACAGACCTAATGTCGCTCTAAACTTCTCAACTGAAAAATCAAAACTATTCAGTTCACAAGTGGTTTGGCCAGAATACAGGCATGAAATGTTTCTGTGCTACACACACAGCAAATCTCTGAGATCAACAGAGTCAGGTCAGATAGTAGAGCCCAGAGTTCAAACCAAACATTGTGACACAGCATTCAGCTGTTATGCTGCTGAGAGGATGAACACACGAACTACTGAACTGAAGTCAGCTTCAAAGTCAATGTTTTTATGTTTATTCTGTCTCTTTTTTAAAGTTTTTTTCTTAATTGATGTAAAAAGTTGCATATTTGAGATCTGTTTATTCTTGTTTCTTCATGTAAAGCACCTTGCCTTGCTGCTTTTCACCTCTCACCAATAGTGCTGGTTAGCGATACCCCCAAAACTATATTAAAGTCTAGTATTTGTCCTCTCCTTGATATTTCGCTCATTTTGCATCGGTGAGCGTGAGGCACTTCTGGCCCTTTGCACAAATTCTGTTTTACAGCATTTCATCTGCAGCTAAATATAAACTCTGCGGGCCTTACAGTCTATTTCATCATGCCCGATCGCATTTGGTTTCGAAGGTTCAGTAACTCATCAAGACAAATTTGCGCCTCCTGCTTCAACATTTATTTATAACAAAACACACGTGCTCGCCCACCTCAATGAACCCATTAATTATACATTACATCTAACAACAAAAGCAGATTTTATAGACCCTTTTTTCCAAAAGGTGTGTCATTTTGTCAGATGTGCTGTCCGATTGCGTTTGTTCTTTCAGGGGGGTTCACATCGCTAGCAGTAGTTGTGCACATTAACATCAAATTGTGATCATCTTTCATTAATGCTTTTACAGCAGTTCTTATTTTCACTACATTCATTTAGTTACATAAAACATTGGAGGGTTCATTAAATGATTAAATGAAAAATAAAGAATAACCTAATGAAGTTACCAAAAATGCTCATTTTTGAATCAATGAATTAGTGTAAGAGTAAGAGTAGGTTTTAGAATGGATCTGGGTTCGTGTACAGCCATTAAAAGGCTGCATAATAAGGATGGGATACATAAATGCACCAACTGCTTAAATTCTCGGAGCTGCTGCAGTATCGGTGGCTCCCAAGAACCACAGCCAATATTCCCTGGAGTCGGGGGTTTAACATTTGACAGCACAGGGCTCTCGTCCGATCACAGGAGGTGGATTTGTGAGTGTTTGTGCGAGGAAAAGCAAACAGCTCGCGGAGCAAATTCGGCAAATGTGAGAGAGTGCCTGAGCCAAGAGGATGGCCTGACCTTTTGTCACATTTACTGACCGGCCAAAGAGTGTGTGTGTTTGTGTGTGTGTCTCCTGGAGCAGCCAATCCGCCATGCGGGCTCGCTTTCCCCATTTATCCAGCAGGTGGCAGGAGCGCGCTGCCCTGCGAGAGCCGCCCAGACATCCTGCAGGGGCGACGTGGGCACTGTGCCTGACTGCCAACTCAGGCATTATCTCACTCCCGGTTTGATTCCATTACATAGGCTGAGAGGGAAAATAAGGCTGACTCACAGTGCTGCTGCTCTGCCTCCAGAGAAGCGAGGGTTCCTCCGGCCGGGGCGAGAGAGCTCTCCTTCAAATGCTCACTCAGTGGCTCGTCTCCATCAGCAGTGACTTATGAGTGTGACCTCTTAAATACGGTAATCGCAAGCAGGATAAAAGTCACAGCTACAAGGTCGAGGTGGTTGCTTTGTGTGGTCGCTTGTTAGCAGCAATCATGTCGAAGGTGGAAAATCCTCTCCTGAGTTTTGTTAATCATCTTGTTCAACCTCTTTTTTCCCCCCAACAAAGGTGAATTAGGTGTTTTATTATCTCTGTTAACTGTTACGGTGCTTAGCTGATGTAATCACAGCTCTTTTCAAGGGGTTTAACATTAAATCTTGCTCCCACACAAGGGAATGACTAACGGGAGGATTGTGAAGAAGAAATAGGAAACTCTTGAACTATAAAACAGTAGAAGGAGGGGGGGGGTGAATCGTGTTTCCAGCCCGATGTTTGGAAGAAAAGCAAGGCAGCATGACATGCAAATAATGAGGGGAGGTCGACACTGCCGACCAAACCTCAACACCAATCTCAAACCATATTATAAATATTTGTCAGGGGTTTTTGCATCATGAGAGAAAGAGAGACTTTAGAACAGAAAGGAAAATCTGTGACAAGGAGCTGCGTTCCTCCAGCAGCCAACAACAAACCAGTCAAACACATGAAGAGAAGTCGACATCTTTAAGGAAAGAAGGCTGAAAAAAGGCTGAAATAACATGAAATGGATCTAAAACGTTGGTGTTTTAAGATACCAAAAAACAAGAAAATGAATAAAAAATATTCTAACTGAAATAGCTGCAAGGTAATGTGCATTTCTGCACAACAAAAGTGCTGAATTGTGAAAAAACAAAGGATGTTAAAAGGTGCAACGGCAGAAGCCATCAAGGAATTTCCAAACAGCCTCATTAAATCTGAACAACTAAGAGCCAGGAATATTGTAAACATAATGTAAAACAAAATACAAAAGTTTCATTTCAAAATGTTGAGTAAAAGCTTTAAAACACACACAAGCCATCAGATCGTTTCCTCTTGTTCAACGTAGTTTCTTCTTGTATCCTAAAGTAACACAAATTCAAAGATGGTGACGGCACCCTATTAGCACAACGATTCACTTCAGGATTAGGTTGTAAGAGCAGAGGCTATATTGAACATGTAGAGAAAACTTACAAAATATCTACAGAGCGAATTAACGCTGAAGTCGAGAACGCTGAAAAAAGCAACAGCCTGACTATTAGCAGAGGGACTTTCATGCTCTGTAGCCGCCTTCTATAATAACCAGAGGGAAGCAGGGTAGTACACAAAAATAGTTTGAAATTAACTGTTATACATCCAATTAAAGGGACCAAGCCATATTTGTTAAGAAGTGCAGAACCACGAGGTGTTTACATAAAAGGAGGAAGTCTCACTTTTCTGTTGTAAAAGTCTTTCTCTTAAAACGACAACAATTCATGTGATTGTTGTTGTTGCATTAGCTTCTTAAAAGAGAATTGCACTTGTGTTTGCGCGGGCCTTGCTGTCTTATTTTTCTTTAAAACTGGCAGCTTCGCGTGATTGCTCCAACACCATGTGGAGCGATTTCACTCAGCTTCATCATCCTCCAGTCCAGCTCTGTTTTTACAACACTTTCTGGGTGCACCGGCTGTTGAAACGGCCACGCGGTTTCCCCTCCCCGTGCTGCTTCATGCACCGCCGTGGGCTTAAAGAAAGGTTTTTGCAATCCCGACTGAACTGCTCCGCGCTTCAAGTTGGGAGTCAAACTCCTTCCTCCACTTGGCCAGCGTATCTTAGGGTGTCATTGGTTGGGTGAGTCATCGTAGGTGGGCTGTTTTCTGCTGAGCAAGGACATCTGAGTTTTCCTCTTAATTGTGGGATTTGCCGGTTCAATCCAGGGCTCTGCGGGTGAGACAAACACGAGCGCTGGGCAACAAATTACCAAGCAGCTTGTAAATCAACACAGGTGGAAAGGTAATGTGTGAGCACGGCCTGTGTGTCAGCCAGGCTGTTGACAACACAGACCACTTCGTCGTTGCACATATAATTACAAAGGTTTGGCCTTTAAAGCCAGAGGTGAGTAAAGTAACGCCACCAGCGCTGTTGGGCTTGGCTGGGAGCCAGCACAGGTGACCGCAGAAGTGGGCTGGATTTATTGCCAATGTGTGTGTGCGTGTTTACAGCCGAGAAACCAGCCGTGTGGACGAGGACGCATGGAGAGTCGGTAGCTTGTTGGCTCCAGGTGCTCCACATGGTGGGAGGATCAGCAGGGGGCGGGGGGGCACCGCCCCCAGATTACCTCCAAGAAACACACATCAGCATAGGCAGACGGAGCCGGGCCACCACCAGCACCGGCAACACTTTCCAAACGGCTCAGTCTTTGTGGGATTCTATCAATAGCGATGATGCATTAGTTGATGATGTGATGACATTAGCATCCCAATCACTGGCTGGAGAGTATTGCCCAATGCAATGTCGACCTAATGTTTCCACAGCTAATTTTTTTTTCTTTTTTAGGCTGATTAAGCTGTAAATAAACACATTTAATTGTGTCCCTGAATGTGTTGCACTCGGTGAAGCAGACAGAAACAGAGAGTTGTTAGCAGATGAAAGTGCTTCTTCGTGGTGAAAAGGTTATATCTTTTTTTTCAAACTTAATTGCTGGACGAGGTTGCTTTTTTTTTTTCCTTCCATAAATTCAGCATAAAATATCTCATCAGGGCTTAATTTATACCGCAGTCTTTTTTAGTAAAAGAAATGTAGATGAGCTGTGAATCTGCATAATACATGCTCATTTAAAAGGGGAAAAAAATTCACTCCTCGCGTCAAAATATCTTCCCCCAACTCGCGGTTCAAGTTCAGACTGAGCGTCCTGAATGCCTCCATGACTGTGCATCTTCATAAAGCACCAGGCAGGCCCGTTATTGCCTGAAAAAGAAGCTATTTTCCAGCAGATTCCTGCGGCCAATTTACAGCCCGAAACTGCATAAACTGCTCGACCGTCAACTTGCATTGATGATCTATCTGCGAGTTAACTGTTTTATGAAGAGAGTCCGGCCCAAAGTGCAATAAAGGGTAAAGAAAACTAAATTAAAACTAAAGTCAAGCGCGACATGAGGAGACTGAAACGATGGCAACTTTTAAAAGGGGAATGAAAAGTTTCAACAACAAAAAAAAGCCACGAAAATATAAACAAAACTCAATTTTTACATTCTTTCTCTGGCCCCGGGAGTGAGGTCACCGAAATAGTTTCCATCCTTAAAAGCAGTTATGGCAAGACGGCGCTTCAATGATTGGAAACAGACACCTGGACCCCGGCACTGTCAGAGCAAACATCGTTCCTCCGTCTTCCACTCTCCACCCCCTCCTCCTCCTCCTCTGCAGCGCGACGCTCCTCAATCACTGAAGCATTGAATAACCACACGGTGGCACAGCGGTCGCCTGCAGTCTGTCACTTCGCTGTTTACGGCGCAGCTTTACCATGAAAGGCTCGTATGTTTGCATATGCGATGGAGGTGTCGAGCCGCGGCCGCCCTGTTGCCGAGTGTCCCCCCCCCCAACTCCGAGTGAAATATCAGCCATGACTCACTGCTTCCTCTGCCATTCTCTCACTGACTAATATTTAGGTGACATTAGGAGCTCGGTGGTAAGATTGCTTCCTGGAATCAATCCTGCGCCACGCTGAGGGAGGGTGAGAGCATATTGTGCGTGATGATTTTCCAATTCATCATGTGGCCTCGTGTTGAATGCTCAGGTCTGCATCAGGGCTCCCAAAGCAACTCTTCCATCCATCGCATGCATCTGCTTTATCCAACTCAGGGTGGCCTGGAGCTGGAGTTGACCCCAGACGACTCCGGGTAAAGGACGGGGTGGATATGATGGCCACTGTCACAGTTCGTACTTACAGCCAGCTTGGGTCCATGTGTTTTTTTCAACCTGTTCCCAATGCAGGACTGACAGCTAAGCTCCCTCTATGACTTCTATGTTGAAAAGCAAAAAAAAAAAAGTTGCGGTGAAGCCAACCGGTGGTGAAATCTTCTCTAACGAAGGTTGAAAAAACTTCAAAGTAAAACAACGGGATGACTTCAAGAGCCCCATTAGATTCAAGACGATGTCATATTTATGGTTTTCTTCGCTGCGCAAATCTAATTTGGACAACAGCAGGCTTCCAGCTCCTCATCTCCCGCTTATTCAAGATAAGTTATGCAGACTCAGTGTTCACGCCGAGCGAGGGTTACATTCTAAGGTACAAACCCGCAATGAGCTTTTAGTCAGAGAAGACAGCGAGACGCTTCGTTTCAACTCCAGCTTTACGGGGCTTCTTTAATATTTAACCAAGAAAAACAAACCTTATTGAACCCGTGACTGGCAGTGAATCTGTCGCCGCGCAGCAATTTGTTTGCCTTCGGTTGTTTCCGGCACTCAAAGGAAAGCACACCTATAGAGATGTTAAAACGCACTGTGGGTATTAGAAGTGATGGCCGTGACGTCTTTAGTAGCGAGCCTTTAAAGTGGTTTTGCCAAATGAAACCCTCACAGATGAGAGGCTGACCCTCTAAATTTTCAACAGCAGCAATTTCCACCGGAGAGCTGCAGGACTTTTAAAACCACAGCCTCTTTAATAAAGTCAGGCCACAAAGGAAACTGATGCGAAAGATCCAATAAGTGTAATTGGAACCGATACGTTTCCGCCTAACGAGTGTGTTAAATCCCGATCATACAAGCGATTTGCGCCTAACCGAGGAATCTGTTGTGTTAATCGGCGCTATCGTGGCGGGGGTGTGGGGGGTGGGCTGCGCGTCTTTGAGTCGGCCCTGACACCACCATCGTTTGTCGAGCCGTATTGATTGCGCGTCCGTCCGCGGGAACCCGGACTCAGACGACATCTGAAGAGGACGAGACGTGTCACCCACCCTCCTCGTGACCCCTCCGCGGAGAGGCGAGGTGTCGCCCTGTCACTTTGCACCATGCACTTGTCATTATGTCCGAGTGGGGAGGAGGAGGAGCAGGAGGAGGAAGGGGGTTGGGAGTGAGGGGGGGGGGACATCTGCCACACGCTGGCAGGTCTGACCGGCTCTGCAGAGGTTCAAAGGCTTCGGGGAATAAGTCATTTCGGTCCACCAAATGGATTTCTATAATAGAATTTTCAAGGGCAGGGCAATGGTGAATAAAGCTCAGTGCTGTACGAGTGTTTGATGTGAGCTGATCACAACTCGCCCAGTATGAAGACTTTGGAGCCTGCCCGGTCTAATGACGGGCGCCGAGCTGAGAACAGTGTCTTAAAATGCAAACCGTCAAACGTGTGCGGGGGGAATACCAAGCGAGGCCGGAACATTCTCTCACCTGCAAAGTTGATGGAGGGGTAAAAGTGCAAAAAAAAACAACATTTCCTGGATTGTTGAATCATCAGTGCAGAATACACGTCTGCATTTCACAGCCCGGAGACCTGAGACACTTACAACAACACAAAGGATTTCCACCTCCTCCTATCAAATACAGATTCTTTTAGAGACAACAAAATATACTTATAGTTGTTTCTTAAATCTTATAAATTCACATCAAGCCTGCTGAATTTCTTTAATGTGTTTAATAAGTGAAGGTGAGGAAGACAGCTTTAAATAAAGCACAGAGCGAGGAGATCTAAATGTAGATATCGCCTGTTCATCTCACCGCTGAACTCCTTCAAACGAGCTTATTTTAGATTAATAATTAGACAAGAAAAAAAGGTGTCTTTGAATAAGCCAGACGATCCTGTCGGTGAGACTGAAGGCTGCTCCCCGACTCAGGATGTAATCTGTCGGGCGAGCTCAGTCCTCCCTGTTATTTTAATTACCTTAATGCGCGAGCCAGGCAGGAGACGGCTGCGCAGCCTCTCCTGATCCACTTCTGAAACGGAGGAGGGGAGGAACGGCACCGACATGGCCTGAGATGGTCTGAATGGCACTCAGCAGTGTATCAGCTCAGTCCTGTAAGAAGCAAGTTCACTTCACATGAGCTTTTTTTTTTCATCCAGCCTGCAATTATGTCAGCTGCGGTTGAGTGTGTTGTTTTTCTCCGCGTTCGGAACACAAGCCAGTCGAGTCTCCTGCCACGACAGATACGGAGCGCGCTCATAACCACCGTGAATCTTGCTCCTTGACCAAAGCGAGGTGACGCGAGCGACTTTGACACGAGTCTTTATATCACTTTCAGAGAAAGAGACAGTTTGCCAGCCGCATCATCGCGTGTCGCCGTGAATCACGTTCCTCTCACCCTGTTCGCTACTGTGCCTGGATCAGCGCTCCGTCTTGACACTTGCTAATGTCCCCCCCTCCCACCATCCTCAGAGGCTGCCCCCCACCCCCACTCCCACCCATCCTTGGGGCTCGGTGGCAGCTCTCCAGCTTGTGTCAGCTGCTGAAGCTAAGGCCCTCTGGCTGCTGCATCGCCGACGTCGGGCCGAGTTAGCTGTGCCCTCGGAAAGGAGTGGAGGGCTTGTCTCGGCCTATCTGCGGCTACACAAGGTGCTGCCGCCCGTGTACTCCTAAACGCTGCACCTTGTACTGTGTGCTTTGGAAGAATCTGCTCAGGCTTGTTCAGCTTCACTGTCAGCGAAACCCCCCCGCCCCCCAGTGAGCTCGGCCAGCGTCTCCCATCTTTTATAATGCCCCCCCTGTTTATCCTCCACCTAGCTATCATAGATAATGGTTAGATTGAGTGAGTGGAGTTGGGTTATTAGAAAATTCACTGAGAACAATTACCAGAACATTTCGTGCGTGCTTTTGAATCGTCTTGCGTGCAGAAACTCAGCCCAGGCGCAGGGAGGCGTTGAGAGTTTCTGCAGGAAGAAACCACAGCTGGACTGAAAACCTGCAGCTTCCTTCTGTGATGCACCAGCTGGGTCGGTGACGTTAAGACCATCATTGGATTCAGTGAGTGAATCAATCCCAGCATACTCTGCACGGTGACGTTGTAGCTGACTAACGTGCACAATCCCAAGTCTAAAAAAAAAAAAAGAACCCTTTGAACATTGAAAACTCTTTAAAGCTTTGGGAGCTGTTGTGGCCTGCAGCGCTCGGTTGTGCTTCACCGCCACCATCCCCCGCCCCCACCCCGAAAAACAGTGGTTAAATCGCTATGTGACGCCATGTAATGAAGTGCCCTCATGTAGTTCAGTGTCACGCGATGAGCTGATGCAACAGTCATGCGCTCAAAGCCCCAAACGTGGTGAGCCGTCCAATGTGTTTACATGGACTGTGATCGGATCATAAACCGGATTATACTGACTCCCCCGCAGATCACTGATTCAATTGGAATCGGTGAATCCAATTAGTCCAAGGTGCCTATGATGTGTTTGAGAACACACGGTGCCCACTTGCAAACGACGTGCGCTTCAACCCCGGTTGGACAGTCCTTCCTTTTTGAAAAGGACGGATTATGTGAAGTTCTCCAGAGGAGCTGAATCCTTCGCTGCGTCTCATTTCTTATGCACAAAGCAAAGCCACAGTATAGCCTGCGTCTGCTAAGAAGTCTGCACCTTGTGGCCATGCAGTATTTTGATTAGTGGTGGTGTGAGGAGGTAATGATGTGAAGGCAAGTCATTTGCTCCGGTTTAACCTCCAGCCATGAGGTATCACACTCCAAAGGGGGCCCCTCCCCGTTCCCCAACCAGCAGGTAACAGCCGCCCGCGCGACGAAACACTAAATCTTGTCGACTTTTTTTTTCGGGGGAGCGCGAGCAGCTCGCCTGCTATTGCAAAGTTTTATTTGCCCCCTGTAACCAAATATGTTAATGAGGTGCATTGGTATGCTCAGTCAGGTTTGCTGAGAGAGTTCAAAGACAAAAGAACCCCAATCCATCAGTATGCATTATGAAGCGCGGCTCGGCAGTCTTCTCCAGTGAAGACACCGAGTTCAGCCAGGGATTGTTTATGAATGTTTTATATCACTTTGTAATACAATGAATATTTTGTGAAGCGTACCCGTGTGGTCAGGATAAAGGGGTCTCTTGCAGTCAATTAAGGAGAAAGGGGGGGAAAGTAGTGGAGCAAACTGCCTGAGGAGTAACTTAAAATATTGAAAAGGGGTATTTTTTTTTCACCCCCCCCCCCCTACAGACACATTATAAATTTTCAACACTCATTTGCCAGATTAGCAGCCAGGAGGAGCCACGAAGAATTCAGAGTTATTTGAAAATAAAAAATCCCCTGCGGGACAGAGGGCAACGTTTCTGATGCCAGGCCACCCTGTCAGTGGGACCACTTCACTGTTTGTGTCCTCTGTGAAGCCATAGTAACATCACAGCAACAAAGAGTTCACAAACATTCCAGGAAAAAGTGGGAAAAATCTCATTTGGAGGGGTGGTGTAATTCATCTATTTATTTTCTAAGAACGCTTCTTGAAAATGATCTTTATGTTGCTTCTCTTGACTGCCACAAAAGTGGTAGCCTTCAAAATAAAAGCACTGGGCAGTTCCTTGGTCTGCACACGCATTTCAATTTGGACCTATCGTCTCGTCTGAGTAAGAGAAGAGAAAAGCAGTAATCGGACCAGCTGCGGTGCACATACACACAGCCACGCTTACTACTAGTTGAATCATGTGGTTACATGCAGCAATAGCTCTTCATATTACTGTGTTAGTTGAGCAACAGACAGACCAATTTTAGTGTGACTGAGCTGTTTACATGCAAAAACTCCACTTTCAAACTAAGCGAGTGATTCTGTTTTCTGTGTTGTTCTGGGCTTTGCTCTTCATTCTCCCAGTTGGAAGTGGAATCCTCTGGCTTCGCATTTTATTGTGCCAAACAGAGCAACATGATACACTCCTTCTCTCCCCTGCACTTGGACCAAACACCGAGACGTGACCACACACAAGCAATTGGTCCTAATTGCTCCCCACAACTACTGTACATCCCTCCCCCTCCCCCGCCCCCCTTCTGTGTTGCCTATCCCCCTGTGTTGCAAACAGCGCCTTTGTCATTGTGGATGTGCCCAGCGTTACCTCGTGAGGTTGGACGGCTGCCATGTGGTAATGGAAAAGGAGAGTCAACGACCACTCTCTGGCCCCTCCGCAAGGTCTTTGTTCCTGCTATTGTCAGCAAACGCCTGTCGATGATGCAGGGGCCACACGCAGTAATCATTTCTGTCTCTCAAGGGCGCGACATTGTGGCAGCTCCTCTGAAAGACGATGGCTATCTTTTATTTCCCGTTTTGGTGGTTCGAGCTTCGTCACTTTGCGACGGAGTGTTTGGGTTACAGGGAAGCGATACTTTTTGTTTCTGTTGTTTCTGACAAGAGACTCTGATAAGGTATTCATAATGTTGGTCCACCATTATTTATTTAACATGAATTACTGGTGAAGACCGTGCTAAACACTTCCCAAAAACGCTCATTTCTGAGCATTTTTTTCTCAGCTCCTTTTCAAAGTGGAGCTGTGAGTAATTGTTAACCTTATGTTTCAAGTCAGACATGTTTAACAATTGAATGCAGTTCATGCCAGAGTGAAATTTTGTGTCGTTTTACAAGTCTGGACCACTCAAACTATTGAGCCTTTTTTTCCCCCCGCATATAAAACTCAGAAACAAGGATGGACAGGCTGTTAAGAGCTCTCTTAGCAGCCTGAGGGTCAGTCTGACCTGCCATTAATAGTCAGCAGTGACAGATGCTATTATATCAAATGGGAATAAGTTGACAGGCTTCTTGAGCCGAGCGCACACGAAGCAGAGCAGCATGTTTAAAAGCCGCAGCGCCAAATGCTTCGCGGCTTTCTTCCCGGGAGACGTTCAGGTACAACGGTGAATCGGCAGCATGTAACTAAACTCTAAGCTAACTTTACAATGGTTGTGTTTACGCTCACTTCAACACCGCTTTAAATACTAATGTACGGTGGTGATTCATCCGAAGTTCTTCGGCTGCAGAGCCACCTTGACTTGGACGGCGGTGACGCCACACATCCTCATCTCCTCCAGCCGTTCCTCGCGGTGACAAATGTTATTAACATGTCAATCAGCGCTGGCAGCTTTGTGGCAGACGGCCTGTCCCCGTGGAGTTAAATTATTCATCTATTCCGACTGTCTTGCGTCCAGCTCCTGCCAGTTACGTGTTCGGCCGTCCTTCTTGAGGGGGGGAGCGGCATTCAAAGAGCTTTGTTTTAGGGTGAGGCAGCAGTGGGAGCATCCTCGGATAGTTTTGGTCGAGCAATCATCCTGGACATCTCATCTCTCTCTTCTATCACACACACACACACACACACACACACACACACACACACACACACACACACACACACACACACACACACACA
>JAUESF010080417.1:0-12773 GCA_032274765.1 Malacoctenus tetranemus | reverse complement strand
TATCTATCTATCTATCTATCTATCTATCTATCTATCTATCTATCTATCTATCTATCTATCTATCTATCTATCTTTTCAGATTTGATTTTTACTATATTGGCTTAGCAGGACTTAAAGGGTTAAGCCAGGACACCAAAAACTACCAGGCGTCAAAATCAGATCTCTCACTGTAAGCTCTGGAGTCACCGCTCTGACGTTCCTCTCCCTGTCAGACACTGGTCCTTTATTGTCCACCAAGTGATTATAAGTCAGGAACCTGCCGAGGGCCATGCAGCCCATATGCAGCATTTCCTCCTAAAGTATCTCAAGGCAAGACTTTTACAGTGCTGTGTGATCGCTTTGTGATTTGAAGCACATTGGTCACCTGTGGGGCTTTGCATAACGGAAAGCATATAAAAACCTTCAGTGTGTTTTCATGATTGACAGGTAGCCTGAGCTAATTTGGTGCCTGGGTGCCACTAATCACCCCCCTGTGGATCAGTAAAAGCAGTGTGTGCCTCCCGATATTGATAAAGCAGAGCCTCACTCACTGATTACTGTAATCTGAGGCACGTTTATAAATCAAACTTGTAGAAATATTTGTAAAAATCTGCAGAGCTGTTTGCCTCACGAATGTTCTGTTCTCTTCGAGAACTCTCCGTCTCATCTGTCAGAACACAAAGATACTTTAATAAAAAGGAAGTCCTGGTTTGCCTCACGTCACCGTCCTGCTGTTTGTTTGTTTGTTTTCAGAATCGGGAGCTGGATACTCAGAGCAAAGTCTGTGAGCTCCTCAAGTACCAAGGGGAAGCCAAGCTGCTGTCGGAGCTCTGCAGGTGGTCCCTCCCTCGCTTTCCCGTCAGTGGCCACGACCTGCGCAGGCTGGGCATCACCACGGGAAAGGAGATCGGCGCCACCTTACTGAAGCTCCGTGACATCTGGAAGAGAAGTGGCTACCAGATGGACAAGGAGGAACTCCTCACTTACGTAAAGCCTTAAACAGGAGATAAAAAAAAGAAAGAAAAAGAGAGTTTATTTATGTTGGAGCGACGACACCGCTGAAGGAAACGGCTG
Organism: Malacoctenus tetranemus; assembly: GCA_032274765.1. Lineage (NCBI taxonomy): Eukaryota > Metazoa > Chordata > Actinopteri > Blenniiformes > Labrisomidae > Malacoctenus > Malacoctenus tetranemus. The sequence goes on along the minus strand of JAUESF010080417.1, from coordinate 11,720 downwards.
CCACTCTGCTCGTGCGCAGGCGACCTGTTGCACATCGCCGGGAAAGGAGACTGCAGGAAACGATGCATGCTTACCTGCTCATAATCACAGCTTGAAGAAGCCTGTGGTCCATTTGCCTTGTGTAAATGGGGGATGATCCAACACTGAGTGTCTCATGGCATCGCTGCAGCCACCAAGGAGAACATGTGGATGATTAGACCGTAACCCCCCCTGCAGCACACGCAGCTGATTAAATGGTCAATATGCAGCCGGTGTGATGTGGCTAATCTTTAATGCAACATTTGATGTTTAGGTTGTGGTGTGTGGAATGAAAATGAGACATGCTAAGAAGCAGTTTCTATACATGAAATGTAAAAAAAAGAAGCAAGATTTCATTTGTTTCATTAGAATTTTTCACTTTCAGTTGCTGTCTTGAAGCTTTACGTTCTGTTAAAACTGCTCAGATGGTTGTTTTGTGTATAAACAAAGAAAGCTGATATAAATCTTCTATCCATGCTTTGTTGATGTGAGTGAAATAAGCAGGAGGAGGCAGCTCCTCCCTCCTGCAGGGGTATAAAGCCCACTGCTGCCCCTCACTACAGCCCACTCTGCACGCAGAAGCCTGACACTCTGGAAATCTATCAAACTTCCACAGTATCTTTTGGAATTCCTACTGAGTGACGCTGTTGGGATCGTTTTCCTTCTTAAACCTGCATGGCCCCTGTGGTTGTTCAGATCCCTCCCCGGCAGCCGGCTCCACCTGCAGCTGGGATGTAGCCGGCAGCATGGCTTGGCTCGGAGCGAACGTCTCGAACTCCACGTTGGCGGACGACGAGCCCCGGGACGAGCGCCTGGCTCAGGTGGAGATCGCGCTCCTGTCCATCATCTTCGCCACGGCGGGCGTCCTGAACGTCGGGCTGCTGCTGGTGCTGTGGAGGCGCAGGAAGCACCTCTCCCGGATGCGCGTCTTCGTCTTCCACCTGTGCGTCGCCGACCTGGTCGTCACCTTCTTCCAAGTCTGCCCGCAGCTCCTGTGGGACATCACGGACAGGTTCGTGGGTCCCGACGTGCTGTGCCGCGCCGTGAAGTACCTGCAGGTGGTCGGGATGTTCGCGTCCACCTACATGATCGTGGCGATGACCGTCGATCGGTACCAAGCCGTCTGCAAGCCCATGGTGACGTTCCAGAGGCGCAGGGCGCGCTGGAACGGCTCGGTGTGCGCCGCGTGGTGCGTCGCGCTCGTCGGCAGCCTCCCGCAGGTCTTCATCTTCTCCCGGGTGGAGGTCGCCCCGGGGGTCTACGACTGCTGGGCTCAGTTCGTCAAGCCGTGGGGGCTGAGAGCCTACGTGACGTGGACCACGCTGGTGATTTTCGTGCTGCCCGTGCTCACCGTCATCGTGTGCCAGGTGCGCATCTGCCGCGCCGTGCGCTTCAACTTCCACATGAAGACGCAGCACGTCAGGGAGGCGGCGGGCAAGCCGCTGTCCTCCAGGGCCAGCAGCGTGGCCGGGGTGTCCAAGGCCAGGGTGAAGACGGTGAAGATGACCGTGGTCATCGTGCTGGCGTACATCGTGTGCTGGACGCCCTTCTTCACCGTGCAACTGTGGTCCGTCTGGGACTCGGAGGCGCCCACCCAGAGTAAGTTCACGGCAACAGGTGGGAACGAAAAACCGTTCATGCTGCTTGGAAGTGCACGTAAACAGTGTGGATCAGGTGTGTCTGCTGGATGACTGAACAGGGAACTTTCTTTCTTTCTTTCTTTCTTTCTTTCTTTCTTTCTTTCTTTCTTGGTTTGTTAGAGTTGGTTTAATTATTTGCCACCCCAACTTTTTTGTTTTTTTTCCAATTTCTGAGGTTGAAGGTTCTCAACCACTGTGACACTTCATCCTCTCTCCTATTAGTTTGCACAGTCTACATTTGGGATCAAGAATCAAACAATTTTTCACACCTTTTAACATGTCAGTATTGAATAGAGGTCCAAAATGACAACAAATATGATCGCTCCTTTGATAAATAATTTTTAAATGACTAAAATTCCTGGTTGATTGGATCCACCAACAGACTACAATGTAGAAATAACGTTGCAGTTGTATGAATATCGTTAAAAAGACATAATGTTGAAGCAGCTGCTTTCTTTCCTTGGTCCACCCAGTGTCACACCGTCATAGCCAGAAAAAATGAACGCCTAACGTTTACACCCAAAACTGGACAGCAGATGGCTGTCCTCCTCGTAGTTGATTAATCATTGATTAAAGAGGAAAAACCAGTAAACCTTTGCTAACAGGTAGAATGTCGGACTACACTGTTATTTTTATTGCTAAGGTCTTTCGGCTCCACACATGGAAACACTGGAGGCTTCTGAGATCTGTCCATGCTGGGAGTTGTTTCACACAGATCTGCAATGTCGGACTCCCGAAACATTGACTTTGAACCAAACTGAGTAACATCTCAACCTTCAAACGTCACCATGCTGCTTTCTTCGGAGCACGCCACTCAAACTAAAGTCCCGCCTACTCGCTTTTTGTTTCCAGCCGCCACCTTCACCATCCTGATGCTGCTGGCCAGCCTGAACAGCTGTGCGAACCCCTGCATCTACCTGCTGTTCAGCGGGAAGCTGCCGCGCCGCGCCGTGACCCTGATGTGCGCCGGCCAGCCGGATCTAAAGGAGGCCATGCAGGAGGAGGCCACCATGGTCAGCTCGCTGTACATCAGCCTCAAAAGCCTGTCGGACTGCAGATAAGCGCTTGTTCTCCCGCCTCAGGCCAGGCTTGCTGGAGCCTGCTGTGAAAGAGACTGACCCATTGAACTCCACAGAGTGGGGCCACAAACAGACCTGCAGCAAATGGTTCCACTGCTCAAAGGATCAGCTCTAAAGCACTGTCATGCTGGAAAGACACAAAATATCCCAAATGTACTATATATATATATATATATATAGTACATATATATATTTCATGACTCAGTAGATGTTGCTATAGTTTGCTGTTGATGCGTCATCTATCCTAATGTGGGTGAAAAGTAGTAAAACAGGCTACCTGCTGCTGAGGTCCTTTCCTTTGCTATTTGTCTACTTTTTCATATTTGCTGTCTTTAGTTGGATCTGCTCTTGCTGTTGTGTCACTTCTGTTTCCTACAGTATTGTCTCAGTGCAAGTGCAGATGTAAAAGACAAAAAAAATAAACAGACGCACATGTGCAAAGACATCAGGTCAATGGGAGGAAGTTGAAATGTGCTAATCTGGTTTGTCATAATCAGATCACTGCCGTGATCTGATTAAGTACATTACGTTAATTACCTGAATGCTTCAATGTTCTGATGAAGAAATCAGATTATGTTTGCATTTCTCGCCTGTGTGAAGTGGCACAGTGTTGAAATGCGACTTGTTGCTGTAAGTGGACACATAACTCACCTCAGTGGCAATGGCAGCTCAGGAAACGTTACCCAATCACAGACCAACAAACACAGATCAAGCCTCTGTTTTATTTACAAGTTTGATCATGGTAAGTTCATGAGCTGTGTCCTGCCTTGCATTTGATTGGCTGATTTTATTCTTGTTGCGGACTCGACCAGACTTGAACCCCTGTAGCGAATAACCCCAGAGAGAGCAGAGATGGAGATTGGCACACTGCCGTTTATTCCTCGTGAGGGGGGAAACAGAAACGAAAGGGGAACTGGTGGCTGCCACAATCCAAGGGGGAAAAGGGATAACCTGCGGGGGGTCGTGAGGTGCATAAATGAGGTGTGGAGCCAGCAAGGTGTGGATGCGTGTTGGGCAGAATGAGGATCAGTAATGGGTGTGTGTCAGTGGTGCACCTAAAGGGAATGAAGCCGAGCTTGGGAGGGGGAGACGGCTGGGATCTGGCAGGTCAAGGGGAGCTGGAGACAGGGAGTGCGGAGGAAGGAGCCGAGGAGGGAGCACGGGACATCGTTCCTTGAAAACGAAAAAAACAAGATCAATAGGGGGACGCTGTACAGGGACAGCGTGACAGGATGAGAGGACTATGGCTGCAGCAGGCGCAGTACGCAGTTACCACACTCATTGACTGTTAGAGCACCGACTGCAGATCTTGGCGTCCTCATGTAGCCTCCCCAGGTAACGAGCCACAGGTGCGCTGAGTAGGGGAGTCGTTAGTAGGCACCTGTGGCTGAGTTCCAGCAGGAAACTCTCTGGAGCCCCGCCCCACAACAATTCTTACGCTAACATTATTTTTCAGGCTTTACTGTGAAACATAGACCATTGCTGCAAGCAACAAAATAAGTCTCATTCAGTTTTAAGTCAGTGTGATAATAGAACAGACAACAGAACTGCACAACAATGAGTCGTGTAATAAAATGTACAAACCATCAACATTTAAATCATTCAAATTTAGCCACATGTATTTCTCGGGAAACGGCTAAAACGGCTTAATTTATTTTTTTTGTCGACAATTTCCGTAGAAAAATGATTGTTTGTTGATCCAAGTGTATTTATTGTGTTCTGCTTGCTTTGGATCTTTCAGTGTCACTTTTGCATGTGCATGTAAGATATTTATTTGCAAGTGCTTGAAGTAGTGAAGCGACTGTGGACTCTTGTTGATATTGTGCATCTTCAGATATGTTCAATCACTCCAGAAGCTTTTTGATGAATGATACAACACGTTTACATTTTCAAAGGTTTTTTTTTCCCCGCCTGCTAAGATCTCCTCGTCTTTCAGGTCCTGCCAAATAAACTGTGAAGACCTTTCAGAGGGCCGTTTTTTCGTTCTTTCACACAGCAGCGTCCCGTCGAGGGGGAAAAGTGTTGTTTGGATCCGAAGTCGAAGTTCAGTCACACAGATTTTTGTGTCTGCAGTCTGTCCTGCCTTGTCAAACATATTGGCATCTTTCAAAGGATTTATGTTCGCTCTGTTTCGGCGTCAGATTCATGTGTTTGCCCACTAACCCAGCCCAACGCCACTTGATCTGAAAACGACCCAACTTAATCAGAACTTAACCAGAATAGATGGACTCCTTCCTCTAACACCAATGTGCAAGTGAAATATCAAAAAGATCGGTTGAGAGTTGCAGTCTGTAGAGCGTTCACAAGAAAATCTCTGCCGGCACGGCGGACAGACAATGACCACAGATCGATCGTGCAATAAACTCTTTTGGGATCGAATTCAGACGTGCGGACCCTCATTCTCCTTCCAATTTGCAGAAGTCAATGGATTATTGGTTTCAAAAGCAGCTTAAGGTCCAACATGAAGCAGGAACCAACCCTGACTGCTCTGTAAGTACCGTCTAACTGCATCGATTTCAAGGTAAGTACTCTCGAAGGCATTGACACTGGTTTAATGACCTCCACTGAGAAACCTGATTTAAACAGTCACCATCATTATATTACAAAAAATGCTCACTGACATTTTACCTTGTGGTGAGAAGGAAAGAAATCATGGGCTGTCTCACTGTCAACAGCGTTGTCCTTTTCGTACACCAGCGATTTACATTACGCACATTTTTGTAAGCATCTTGCAGTCTTTGCGTCCTCCAAAACATCTGCTATTTAATGTGTTCTTCTGTCAATCATCCATTAAACAATCCATTCTATCTGACATCAGTTGGTCAGATCATGGATCCGCTCAAACCTCCATGGGTCCTGACGTTGATCCAACATCCATCCATCAACCACTGGTGTTTCAGCCAAACACAGAGGAAAAAATCATTCGACAGTCCTGCAAGTCTACATTATTTAGTAGTTCAGCAGATGCTGTTCTTGGAACAAAACCCAAAAACGACACATTATTCTCACTGCACGCGTGGCCAGCTCCAAGGCGTGTTGGAAATGAATCAGTTTTACAGAGATCTGCTTGGGTGAACCAGGAGCAGGATTCTACACTATCACACACGGACACAGAAAACACCAAAAAGAGTGTGAAAACCACCCAGAACTTTGATGCAATTGTCTATTTTTACAGCTCAGACTGAGAGTATTTGACAGCATGAGGCAAACGTGGCTAAATGTTGTCATTCTGTCGAAGACACCGTTTGATCAGTAGGAATTTTTTTCTCCTCTCTCTCCTGATGATTGCTTCCTGCTGGCTGACGTGCGAGCGGACCACAGAGATACAGATCTTCAGTGCCGCAACGTATTGATTGCGAATCGAGGTGCGATCAGTGCAATGTTCGCCTTCTTTAATGATGGAAATCATGTGTCTGCAGGCAGGAGATAAAGGGTTCGATCAATACACTGATCCAAGTGTGCGTTTAAAGCAGTGTGTTGCATCCTTATTTGCGTTCTTTTGAGGACATGAGGGTTTCAATTGGAGTGTTGCTTCCTCAATGTTGAAGACCTTTGTCGGTGGATTTCTCCTGGAGGGGATGAATGAGATGTCTCATTCTCATCCTGTCAATCATGTCACCAGAAACAATCCACAATCTCGTCTGTGTTTTCAGGAGTAGCTGTTTTCAGTGTTGTCCTGCAGCGTATTGTTTACGTTCTACTTATTTACCAGCTTAGTGGCTTTTAATGGGAGGGTTCCATGGTTTGTTCAGGCACTCAGTCCCACAACACATTAGTCATGTGACGCTAAGTGCCTGTCTCAGTGAGTGTGTGCACGTGTGACAGTCTGTTGTTTGTGTCACATGTCGCAGTGCTTTCCACCACTGTTAGAAATGGAATCAGATCCAATCTGGTGACCACACGATGGATAAGCGTGGGAACAGGAAAAGGAGGGATGGATAGACGGATAGATGGATGGATGGATGGATGGATGCCAGGTGATGAGCCAGTTAGTCCCATGATCATCAGGGTCTGTAGGAAGTGACACCAGGAGGTTTCGCCTTGATCCTCCGACACAGGACGCCAGCCTGTCATCGCCAGGAAGCAGAGAGTTGATCCGGGTCCGTCAACAATCGAGTATTGTGTTCCAGGGTTCTCAGAAACGTGCAGCTCTATCTTTGACAACCTCTCAGGAGACAGAAGCTCTTGAAGGTACCCGTCCCATGGACACGAAACAGAGGTGGCGCTCTGCTCCTTCACATCAACAGAAGAAGCTGCCAGAAGGGTTTGCCATCTGGAAGCTTCCACTGGGATCCTCGTGGTGGAGAAGCTTGATGGAAACAGCCACTGAGAATGATGTGTGCGTGTGAGGCCAAAGTCTCATGTGGTCAACGTTGCACCCTCTCAAACACTACAGGGGTGGAAAACAGAGACGCTGGAGGCCTCCTGGGAAATACAGCGCGACGTGAAGGGAGAACCTCTATTGAAACATCAGAGTTCTTTTCGTGTGCACACTGACCTGTTGTATGGTTACTGTGTAAGTATTAAACTGCTTTATGCAAAATTATATTGGAAAAGATCAAACTCATAAAGTATTGTTCAAAGTGAGCAAGTGTTATGTTTTTATGACACACGGCCTGCAGCATCGATCAACTCCAGTAATCCAAAGCTGAGACTTTTTGTATCTTTCAGCCCACAGTTGAAATCAGCTCTTCAGATTTGTTGGTTCAAGGTTTGGAGAGTGGAGCCCCACGACTCAGACACTCTGCTAGCTGCACAGTTGATGTCTGCGGTGCGAGAAGGAGCTTCTTGTCTGGTTGAAAATTGATCATTGAATTGTGAGTGGCGTTTACTCCACTAACAACACAGTGCTGAGTAGCGTGACGCCTGTTGATCGTTCACTTTGGATGGAAACGTACATTTTGCTGATGAATCTCATGAAGGCGGAACGACAGCTTCTCCTCCCCCATAATGCGTGTGAACAGGCCTGCCGGCGATCTGCTCAAAAGGCAATTTATTGGGACTGAATAATGCATGTTCAAGATCCCAAAGGGTGTTTCTCCACACATTTCTCCTCCAAACGCTCTCAGTTGTTCAAAACAACGCAAACCTACTTCTAACGATTGCGCGCTCTTCTTTTTCGATTTCAATCAGCAGCAGGTCTCTCATCCAACCTTCTTTTTTTGTTGAACGCGTGAAGATGGCTGAGTGGAACAAAAGCATCAAGTCAATGGGGCTTCTTTCACACAATGTCTGGTGATCAGTCGGAGAAATTGCTTGACCCGCTCAGTTTTCTCTTTTGGTTCCTTGCAACAAAGATCCCAGCGCGACCCTTCACATCCAATGGAGGAACGTGAGGGCAGGAGGTGCAAACAGTTAAGCACCAATCATAGAGATTAAACCAGGCTGAGCCGTGAACCTGTCACGGAGCTTTTTTCATTGAATTCTGCGGTTTACACCATAATCTGCATGAAAGCTCTGCGTTATTTTCTGTTGTTTATTGAAAGAATCTCGTGTTTAAGCAAAAACATCCTTCCCTTAAACCGCAGATTTGTTTGTGTCTCGTGAAGCTTTGTTTGGTTTGCATGTGTCTCTCAGGCGGGACTTCCACTGAAAGCTGTGAGAAGTGTCCCTATTGGTCAGTTTCTCTCAAAGAGCCAGTGGAACCACCTCTGCCCCCCACAGTTTGAGGGGGGGCGGGCAATGGAAAACACGGAGGGAGAGTAAACCAAAGGACACAAACAGGTGTGTGTGTTGTGTGTCTCTCTTCTGTCTTGTTGTCACTGTTCCCTCCATCCAGCTCGTTCAGGTGTTTCACTGTTGTGTAAGTGTTCCCATCATATGAGATCCTGACAGGGTGCCAAGCTGAGGAAAGCTCTGGATAATTCATCCTGCACAAGCTTAATTAAAATGGAAAAAGGGGCTGTTGGTTGGTGATGGCTGCGAGTCCCAGAAATAGGCCCGGGTGATTATTATTGCCTTCGCCTGAAGGATGTGTCCATTTATCAGAGTGGCTATTAGGCGACGCCCGTCCAGGCTCCCAGACGCTTCTATTCAAAACTCAAAAAGATGTCGCGATAAGGAGGGCGCAGCGGGGGAGCCCCTAACAGGAAAGCATCTCGCTGAGGTCCGTTTCCTTCAGAACAAACTGCTTGCATCATGAAGCCCCTGATAGGTGTACCGTGCACTTTCTGGTGTTTTGATTCAGAAGCTTTACACCTTAAATAATGGATCCGATGGGGTTTTTGACAGTAGCGAGATGGGGGAAATCTCAGAGAGGTAATCACAGATCTGATTTTATTGATAATGACTTTTGAAATGTTCAGTTTGTGGATAAAAGAATGAAGAAAATTTGAAGCCTTGTGTGTCATAATGTCAAGGTTAACATGCTTTCTTTTGTGATTTTCTGTGCTCTTGTTCGTTTTCATGCACTTTCTTGTGTCGTTTGAGATTGTTTTATAATTTCCAGTTCCTTTCTTTGTGTGCAGGTCCCTGCCTCCACTCCAGTGTCTTGCAGCTCTCTGTGCAAGAAATCATAAGCCTGATGCTGTCAACAACAACGTGCATTTGAGTGTTTCTGTACACAGAAATGACAGCAGCTCACAACAACACAAGAGGGAAAAAGAAGCATCTCACACATTTATCTGGTTGTTCGACAAACAACGGCAACCCCTCCGTGGTTGTGTACAAGGACATCGTTCAGCGCATGGCGATACAGGCACAGCATGCGAACGATTTCACTGATTAGAACAAACAATCCAGTCATTTCATCAGACCACCGATCCTGTTTGGAGACACATGTCTACAGTTGGGCGTCTCGTAATTGGGCGTCTCACTGTGTGAGTCTGCGTACGGGGGAGAAACCTGAATTTGGAGACCGACCACGCTTAACTCCTGTTCTCTTTACGATCTGGATTGTAAGTCGTTCCAGGAAACACAAAGAGGAGAAATAACAAAAGAGAAAGTTGTTTCTGTCTACGCCTCAATTGAGTTTTCCTCATCCTTCTAAGGGTGCGTCCACTGCTACTCGGGAGCTGTGGCATTTGTTTAGTTGTTCTTGGAGTTTACTCCAAGGCTGTCACCTTTTCCTTCTGGCTTAAAGCCTGTGTGAGAAGAAAAAAGTGCAATTTAAGGCAGAGAGATGGCAAAGAAAGTGGATACTTGCAACAACAGCTCGAGTATGAATGGCTTCATCAAGCTGTATTTGCCAGGCGCTTCGTGGTGGTCCCATGACAGTCAGGCTAAACTGTTTACATGAATTAAAAAGTCCAATAGATCACCTTTTTCTTTAAGCTGCATGCAGATGCAGCCTTTTGGTACCATAAGCTCAAGTGGGATGGAAGATGGGTGGATGGGTGAATGTAAGACCACCATGTACAAAGAACCAGTTAGAACCCTGCCAATCAATAAAGTCATGGACACGGACAGAAGTGAGACTTTATTCATGTCCAGCCAAGGCTGCTGTAACCACAAAACCGAGAAAAATACTGTCAATCCCCCCCCCCCCCCCAACACACACACACACACACACACGTACGTCTATGAACTGGACAGGGCTAGTTGTACACTCTGTGGCCACAGACCCTGATTCAGATCACAACGGAGACCAGAGTGTGCAGCAGAGCTCCTTTACACTGTGAGACGAATGCTGGAATGACAGAAAAAAAGCTCCCTGACATTCAGCCAAAACCACAACATCAGCGTCCCGAGATTCTGGAGCTTTCATCAACACATGCTGCCCTTTAGTTCCTCCTTCAGGGTTTTTTTTCTCAGTTATTTAGTGTCAGATTATCCAGCCTCCATCCACGGCGACTGATTGTTTAACAATCACCTGCGACGGAAGTGCATCATGAAATCAGTTCAAACTTATTGCAGCAGCCGCAGTAATAACTGAGGGAAACTACGAGCTGCTCTTGAGCTGGAATCAGCGGGAGGTAAACACAGCCAATTTATCGCCCACTGGATTTCACTCTACGTGTTTGTATTGGGGGAGGGGAGTGAGGGCACCGATAGCCGAGTCCGGAGGGATGTGAGCTCCCGCGGCTTTATCCGCAAACGCAGGAGACGCCGGGGGATGAAGGTAAACGGGCAGGTGGCGGAATGAGGGCGAGACTCGATCGCGCGATCGACGAAGCCAAATGGGGAAGCTGTGTGAGCTCGTGACGACAGACTACTTCCATTATCGGCCCCCGCGGCCTCCACTTTGTGAGGGACGCAGAGATTGAAGAGGAGCCTCAGTTCCTTTCCTTCAATATAAAACCCTGGCCACACTTCCAACACATTTTCCTACTTCCGTAAGACAAATGCAGAGAATGACACAATTCCAGGAATGAAATGAACAATTTAGAATTGAAATCATCTCTCTTTAAAAAGCATATGCTGCATGTATGATCGTATTTGATGTCTCAAAGTGCTTGGATTGCGCTCTCTGTGCTAATATTGATGGCGTTCCTGGAATGCTGAAAATGGTGATCACCGGCAGGACAGGAACGTAGGAGGGGGGCGGGGTGGGGGGGGTGTCGAGTGGAACCCCCTCCTCGACTGTGGGTGAGAACATTAGCAGTGGTTCGGCATATCAATAAGAGCTGCGATGTGATGAATTCCAAATTAGACTCGCACTCTGCCGTCAGCTCCTTCTGGCAGCATTCGTCCACCTGCATACCTGCAAGCTTCCGGACGGAGAGGTGGAACACGCCCCCTCCCAGGAGTTTGTTGTTTTGAATGAATAACAAAAGAACAAACAAAATAAAACAGGATAGAATTCAGTCTCCATCATATTGGGATGGAGATTCCCTCATTCTGTCTCTCCTGCAGCAAGAATGTCAAATTCTGAGCTTGGCCTTCCAATATGGAGTTTGCATGTTGTCTCGAGTGCTCTGGTTTTCCTCCCCGCAGCCCAAAACATGCAGACAAGGCCAGTCGGTGATATGTGTGTGTGTGTGCGTGTGTGTGTGTGTGTGTGTGTGTGTGTGTGTGTGTGTGTGTGTGTGTGTGTGTGTGTGTG
>JAUESF010080270.1:0-12794 GCA_032274765.1 Malacoctenus tetranemus | reverse complement strand
CTCGGGCAGTGCTCAACCTGTTCCTCCTTGCACAAAGCAGCAGATATCGGTCCTGCTGATGGGATGAGGACCGTCTATGGCCCTGTCCTGCTCTCCTAGAGTAACTGCCTGTCTCCTGGAATCTCCTCCATGCTCTGAAGATTGTACTGGGAGACACATCAAATCTTCTTGCAACAGCACGCACGGATGTGCCATCCTGGAGGAGTTGGACAATCTGCACAACTTCAGGAGGGTTAAGAAATCGCCTCATGCTCCCAGTCGTGACAATGCCTCTAGCTAAAGCCAACACTTGTGGAAAAACAGTTAAAAAAGATCAAGAGGGAGGAACTTGAAATGGCCTCCACCTGCAAAACCAGTCCTGTTTTGGGGCCCATCTCATTGTTGCCCCTCTAGTGCACCGGTTGTTAATTCCATCAACACCAATGCAGCTGAAGCTGCTAAACAACCCCATCTGCCACGTACCTGACCAAAACCTTATCAGAAAAGTGCAATTGAATTTATGCCACACCCTGATAAAAAACTGTTCCTTTAATTTTTTTGAGCAGTGTACATCGCCATGGAAACCCAACGCGTTGACATACACAAGATCTGTTTTAAGAGATGTTCCTCTGCCATAATAACTGTTAATGATATAACATTAGCGATGCTTGAAGTAGTACTGGCAATTGAGTGGGAAAAAAGCCTATGCCATTACACCTACAAATCAATGGAAAAACCTTTAGCCATCTCACAAGTGAAGGTGGTGTGCACTCTTCAGCACAGCCTTTTAATGGAAAGAGGAAATGGGTGCTCGTGAGAAGATAAATCAACACCAACACAGCACTGCTGTGTCAGCTTGAAATACAACTTTATTGTCCAGACAGGGTCACCCATTTGTTTGCTATTTCACTGGCGAAGAGGGCACACCCGGTGCCACGAGTGAGGTCTGCCAAAAGGGACAGAGGGAATGAGTTCAACGCCAAAAGTTGGATATGGTGAACAGAAAAGTAGGAGGCCCCTTCTTGGTTGTTGTTTTTTCTTTTGTTTTGTGTGTGTGTGTTTTTTTAAATACATTACCAGAAACAGAAATATAATGAACTTTCAAAATAAAAGTACTGGGTGGTTTCCTCTGTCTGCTCCAGATTACATAAAGTGTCCAAAGATGGTTTCCTATTCAGTTCCAGATCAGCGTGTAAGAGCCCCGTTTTTCCTTTGTCCAGAGATCATATACTATGCTGGTCGGGCCAGAAGGATCCCGCCTTCCCTAATGAATGTGTTATCTGTATGTCCAAATTTGGTGTCCAGTATATCAAGGTGTCGGCCGTGTTAGTGGGGTCTTCAAGGTCGGCATCCTCCCTGTGTGTTTTTCTGCCGTTGAGACACACAGGAGAAACTGTGTTAAAGTTCAAGTACTCTGTGTTGTTTTGTAAAGTGTGTGGGCCAGAAATTCATTTATGATGAATTTCTCTAACATGCTTATGTTGCAAACTCAGCGACACCGAACAGAATAGACACCAAACCACGGACGTGTCTGCTAAGCTAACGTAACACAGTACAACAAGCAACAGTTATTAAAACAAACTACAGCATACTTAACATGCTAAGAAGTTTACAAACCAGCAAGCTCACTCCAAATTACCAAACCTATTGAATTTTTCACCCTCAATGTGTTATTATGAAAAAAACTCCGCCAACTCTGGAGGAAGACGAAACCCTGCTTCGTATTCGCTTTTGTCAGATTCCTTAACTGCCGTGCCAATAATTATTGCAGCCTTTCTGAATCCTGGCAGGAAGGTTTTGGTTGTCACAGAAGCCCAGGTTTTGTCCATCCATCCAATGACTTTAAGGAGAGTTGCATGACACATTCTCCAAGTTGCCGTGAAGCCATGCTCTCCCTTCATCCACTGCTGCTTTTCTGCCGGTCCCTCAAGTTTCTTGCTTGCTCCAAACTTTCTTTGGCCTGCCTTATTACTGTTTTCAGCCGCATATTTCACCACTTCTATCTTGTAATCTTTAGAATGCAATTTTCTTTTCGATGGCATTGTTTCCCAGTCCTTCTCGGTTGTTTTCACAAATTTCCTATATGATGCGTTTCACTGGCACGGAATGTACAGGTGCACAAACTTAGAGCGTCCTCTTGTGATTGGCAGTGTGAAAATAACGAAAGTGTGAAATTTCAGAATACGGAGTCACCATAATTTCACACAAGTCGCTCCCGAGAACAGGTTACACCCCTGGCTGAACTATGAAAAAAAAGGGCGTCATATAGTCTGGAAAGTATGGTAAATGATTCAAACACAGTTGCTTTGGTATCTTTGCTCCAAGGAGGCAGGGGTTAGGTGGGGGGGTGGGGTGGGGGAGACTTCAAAAGCAGATTAAATTATAGATTCACGCAGTCCATATGTCAACTGTTAAGTCGTGTTGTTTATTTTCTTTTTCCTGTGGAACATTCCTTATAGTGTCTTCGTTGATTGTAGGCATGTTTTCAAGACAAAGCGCATAAAGAGAAATCTATACTGTGGGGGGGGGGGCATGCAACCATGAGAAAAGCAATTTCATGCCAGAGCTTGTGATCAAATAGAAATGTGATGAGTGTTTGTGCTCATTTATGCATATTATGATGTGGCATTTCGATAAAACCCGCATGTGTTTGCCCACTTGAGTGCAAACGTGTGAACCTCTAATGCGGCTGCTTTTTCACACATGAAAGATGGAACATGGCTGGATTGAGTGGCGGTGGCTTTTGCCTTTCTCACCACGACAAAGGCTTTTCACACATGACAAGGCACCTCTCAATAGATTCTTTTTTTTTTTCTTCTGCCCACGACTTTTATTGTTGTGTCCTCCAAGAGCTGCAACAGCTGCTCTGCTAGAGGGACGGCAGCCGGGCAGAAAAATGATGACACCCAGGAACAAGTTGGGGTCGATTCATTTTCAGAGTACCGGAACCAAAGGACGCCGTCCTGCGGTTATTCAACATAAAGTACATCAGGTCCTACGGATTTAGGTGATGACTGGATGGGAATGAGGTAATTGGTTACTAATCACTCACTGGAAAGGATCGTTTCTATGCACATTTATGTAAGACGGTCATTTATGACAACATATATTCTGAAAATTTCAAACTTATTTTACTTCATTGTGAATATACTAGCAAAGCGGTGATTAACTCCAAATAAAGCTTCCATTTTCTCTTGACATTTCACCGATGTTGAATCACACTGATCCCAATGTGTTCTGGAGTCTTGTATTGACTTCATACAAAACAGAAATTCGGGAGAAGTTTAAGCTGGTTTTTCCATGTTGCAATGCTGTTCATGTATGTTCATTACCTTTGTTTGATGCATCTTTCTGTGTTCTTACTTCGTCCTGTGTTAAATGTCTTCCTGTTCTCACATCTCCATTGCTGTCCTTCACTCAGGGGTTATTTTTCTTTCTTTTTTTCCCCCCCGTGTATGTCTGTTGTTTCTACTCTTCATGCGTCCCGCCTGCTTTTAACTTTGAATGTTTCTACCTATTAACCCCAGTTTCTCGTGGGCATTCAAGAAAGCCAAACTGTTGTTATCGTATCCTTTGTTTTGAGTGAGTGGTCTGTTTGTCCTTAAAATCCGGTGTCCCAGAATAAAGATCGTTTTTATTTTCCTATCTCTTGCAACTGACATGCAGCATGCTACCCACTGCCTCTGGCTTAGAAATAATTATTATGTTACGATCTTGGCTGAGGTAGTTTTTTTCTGTGTTGACAGAAATGCTGGCACCATGTGCTGGCCTGCACAACCCTGCGCTCCTCAGAGACATCCCTGTCAGCTTCAGAATGGGACCTGCTCGCTAGCCACCTGGCCTCGTAGGCGAAGTCAATGAGTGGCCTGCCAAACTCAGCCACTCTGGACTCTGCATGGGTCACCCTTTACTAGTGCCCAGGTGGATATAAAGACTTCCAAGAGGAAGTGTGTCAACAGATGATGTGGCAGCAACCCACATCTTTCTGTCACGTTCCTCAGCCAAGCTATAGACCATGCTCCCAAAGTCTTGGTTCCGACTGTTTAAGTCCCTCCTTCTTGCTCTCTCCTGTCACTCCATTCCTTGATGGTTCCAGCCAACTCTCTGCCTTTCCCTAACTGAGCCCCTGGGAAAAAAAACACACATAGCCTACGCTTCATTTATTCAGGGACTGAGGCCTATTACAGCCAGTACACGTGAAAGACACCATGAATGGAAGAATCAGCTGCTTATCGGAGGTTGACTCACACATTCTCACACATTACCATGGGGACTCACAGCATTGAACTGATTTTTTCCAAAGTATACAAAATAAAGATTCATTGGGAAAACTGTACGATTTTGGATCAATGCTTCTGATGACTGCAGCAGTGAGTGGCCAGTGTTGGACTTCTGCATGATGATTGGAAGATTTGTTAAAAGACAGAACTTCTTTTTGACTGAAAGCAATCTGACCCATACATCTACAAGGGAGTGTTTTTTTTGTACTCTTGAGATCTGTGGACTCTTAAAGAGAAACAGACAGGTTACATTAGATTCTTGTGACATTAACTCTGAAAAAAGAATGCCTGCAATTCCCATGGTTGTTAACCCCCCGCCCCCCACTCTTTTTTTTTGGTAGTTTTGCACATTAGCTTTAACCACTGAAAAAGTAGCCCCAATATCAACCATTATATCATTTGGGGAGGAGCACTTGCAACACTATTATCAGGAATGTCTCTGTTTTCTTCATCTCCTGCAGCCTAGTTGTAACATTAGGTGCAGCTGCCCTCTTATCTTTCTTGCCTTTCTGTCCCCAGTGATAGAAGCCGATTCCAAGCATCCTCTCTTGCAGAATCGAGCAGCTGCAACAGCACAGTACCAACGAAGACAAACTCACTCAGGCCTAAAGCGTCATGAGAAATTTTTACTTACTTGTGGTGGATAAATAGCTGATATATCAATGAGATGTTTATCTGGGTGTTTGGTCTTTGAAAGGTTCTATGTCAACAGTCAGAAAATAAGTCTTCGACAGTTTTGAAACCCAAGTGTGACTGCCTTTGCGCTCTTTATGTTCCCAACATCACAAGGGAAAAACACACCTCACTTAGACGAGACACCTTTTGAGAAAATCTGCTGACTTTTCCAAGAAGCCCCAATGTGAGTGTGTGAACAATGTATGCAATGTCATTTGCAGAAGCAGGTATATCAAGTGCTTTCCCATCTTTGGGGTGTCAGCAATGTCAAACTATAGACTGATTGATTGATCAGTAAGAGGAGACTTTGAGCGAGGGGGAGAAACTGGGGAGGTGTGGGGGATGAGGGGAGAGTAATGATTGATAATACAGAAGCTGGGGTGAGAACAAGTAGAGAGAGAGAGAGAGAGAGAGAGAGAGAAAGAGAAAGAGACTGACGGTGATTGATTGACATTTGGTTTGAGACAAGCTAAAAGCCAGAAGATGCATTGCAAAAGCAAGAAAAAAAGCTGATTGAAGAAGAGGGCAGTGATTGATTAAGGAATATCACATTGAAAGAATGAGAGGGGGGGGGTGGAGTAAGCTGAGAACCACGTGAGAGTGTATGTCATAGGACAATAGGCACAGTGTTATGCAGCTGTGATTGTTTATCATGAGCAATACCATTCAATCAAGTCACTGGGAGCAATTTTCACAAATACACATGAGTAAAATTTAAAATAACCTTTTTTCATATCCATTTTGTTTGTTTGTTTGTCTATATTAGGGCTGCAGGAGCTCAGTTGGTAAAGCATCTTTTATTGTCATGAAAAGAACTACAAAAATATGATTATTATTGTAACTGAGTGAACATGAGATGACCAAGAATTGTGTAGGTTTTGGGAAACATATGTTAGCAGCCAATGTCACACTGACCAAAACGTGGGCAACTGTTTCTACAACTTTAGTGGATTAGTCCAAAAAAGATTGAAGGGACTTTATCCAAACCTCACAGAGAGATTGCAAATAACACTTTGCTGGGAAATTGAGTAACATGTCATTTCTTTGTTTCCTGTGTTGAACTATTTGCGCAATTTACTTCGTGGATGCATCAGTGTTAAAAACGCAGATTGTAACAAAAAAAACAACTTCACACAAAATGTAATGCTCAGGATGGAAACAATATGAAATGTAAACATAATTTGCAATCATACAGTGCTGGTCCAATC
The DNA here is from genome assembly GCA_032274765.1 of Malacoctenus tetranemus. Classification (NCBI taxonomy): domain Eukaryota; kingdom Metazoa; phylum Chordata; class Actinopteri; order Blenniiformes; family Labrisomidae; genus Malacoctenus; species Malacoctenus tetranemus. Next base: position 6,652 of record JAUESF010080270.1, on the reverse strand, counting down.
ATGGATAACCAGCACGGAATCAACACAACTCCTGTCATCTTCATGCACAATCATTCACGCCTGCATCACACTCGCCTGCCATTTAAATCACATGACCTAAATTACACAGGTAGTGCCAAGTGTCACACCTGCCGGGAACATCGTTATGTTGAACTGAAAACACAGGAATTCATCGTCAACGTCCCAGTTAAATCGTCACATTTCCATAAATCTCAAGAGAAGTCACATAAATATAAAATCAAGAGGTTACCCTTGTCAGCAGGGGAGTGGCAAAGCTGATGCACAAGGCTGAAGCAGGCTGGTTGTGGCTTCGTAAAAGATAATTTATTTAGGAGCGTTGAGAGTTTCAGGGTTGATGTGGAATGATGGTGATAATATCAGCTGTGAGAAAAGAAAGTCACAGAAAGCAATTGGTCAGAATATGGCTGAGTTTTTAGGCTGTTTTATTCCCCCAGGGCTCTCTTTTATTTTGGAAAGAAAAGGTCTGATCAACATCTCAAATCTATCCATCTATCCATGTCTTTGGTCTCTCAAGATTGTGGTGGGCAGGTCTAAAAAAATGGAATAAAGTAAAATCCACTCAAAAGGAACCCATCTCTGATGATTAAATGGTGCTATTTTTTATACATATACATCACTAAGATGTATATAAATGAGCACTTGACAAAGGAAGACGCATACGTGCTTATATTTTGAGAAAGCTGAAAAAATGTAGACAGCATGGTCAAGAAATAGCTACGAGTTGAGCGGTACAACCAGAACAAGCCAATGTAGTGGTCAAATAACGTCAGAGAGTGGGAAAAAATATAAAAGGAAAGACTGACACTCATGTTGTGTGCTGCTTTGCTCAGTTGTTCTGTTTGTTTGATTTTTACAAGTTACACAATTGGGTGGAATTGGGTGGGCATCAGTTTTTGGTCCACATTTTAAGGTTTATTGATGATATGTCGAGGGCCTTTCTGTGTGGAGTTTGCATGTTCTCCCTGTGCATGCGTGGGTTCTCTCCGGGTACTCCAGCTTCCTCCCACAGTCCAAAAACATGCAGAAGGTCAATTGGTGATTCTAAATTGTCCGTAGGTGTGAATGTGAGTGTGTGTGGCTGTTTGTCTCTGTGCTGCCCTGTGATGGACTGGCGACTTGTCCAGGGTGGACCCTGCCTTCGCCTGTAAACAGCTGGGATTGGCTCCAACACCTCCCGCGACCCGTAACACGGTATATTAAGCGGTACAGACAATGAGATGATGATATGTCACAAAAAAAACCACCTTTATCCAAACAATGGTCGGTGAAGTCGATGTTGGTACATCTCAAAAGTTAAACGATTAGAACCTAATTCACCTGATGGGCGACTTGCTCGATCAGGGTCAGCAGTGGGTTTGTGCATGAGTGGTTCGGTCGCAGTGTGGTGTTGGAGTGGTTTGGATCTCGTGTTTCCCCGGACTGCAGCACAACACGACTCGCGTATGAGACTGAACACACTCACATGTCATCAGTAACACAATAAAAGTCACTGAATTTGTTGCTCATTGCCCCAAAAGGACTCCAGAAAGTCGCCAGAAAGTTTCCAAGTTGGCGACACTGGAGCTGCAGCCCCCATGTGTAACAGCTCCATGAGCTCCACGAGCTGCAAACAGAGACGCCCAGCTCAGGCCCAAAAACAACAAAGTGTTTCTGCTGCATTCCCTTAGAGATACACACACAAGAGTTGGAACGGTGCTGCACGCTACGCAGACAGCCCCTCTATCATACTATATGCCATGCACAAATTGCCCCCGCTCCAAGTCTAATTCATGTCGGCTGGCGTCCATAAAGCCTTTTATAACTGGAGCGTCCTCAGATCAAATCAGACTTGCTGAAGAGATCCAAACATCATAAGAGCCATTCTGAGTGGCCGCACACACCAACCTGACATTACCCCTCATACCCCGCTGCCACATCCACCCACCCATCAGTGGTGGTGGAGCAGCTGTGCTGGTGGTTTTGCAAAGGGGCAACTTTAAAAAGTTGCTAATTTAAAAAAAAAATATATATACTACTGTTCAGTGGGAGTAAATGCAGATACTTGACCTATTAGAGATGTGAATGAGAATTCAGTGTGGAGATGGACCAGAAGGAGGAGGCCGGAGACCCGTAAGTCTCAGCATACATACATCAGCATACACCAGCATTCTGACGAGTGTCCCCCAAGGTTACCTTCTTTTAGGGATTTTAGGCTAAGGAAAAACAAGAAGTGAGTATAGCTACAACTCTAGCAGACACTCCCCGCACCCGTGATGGCTCAATCTGTGGTCAGGTTGACTTTAAGAAACTTAGACTACAGCCTTTCCCCTTACTTAACCACAGCATATTTTTAACTGTTGTTCCTAACTTGAAAACACATAGTTGTACTTGGACTCTGCACAGCCCCAGTTTTACTCCACACTACTACTAATAATAATGACAGTGACAAAAGAATACAAATACTTTCAATCCTAATTTATTTCTTGGTATACCGAAAGAAATCTTTGTGTTCAACAAGTAAATATGGGTTTTTGAGGTTACTTTTCTTTGCATTTCATATATACTTCTTGGAGACCATATTGGCTGACAAAAAAACAAGTAAAAACTTTTGAAAGTATGGAATCCAACTTTTTGACCAGTACATTGAAAATGCATCCCGCCATCCTGCTCAGTCTTACAATGCAGCAGGGCAAGAGTGCGGGATCTATATTCTCCTCGCTTGTTTCGGGGGGCTTGAACAGACAGGATGATTCTGCGAAACCTCTATGAACTCTGTGAAAAAAAGTTCTTCCTCTTTTACTTTTTTTTTTTCTCTCTGTCTTTGTTTACTCCCCTCTGCTGTTTCTCCTCCACACTCCCCTTGTCCGCTGTCCAGCCTCCACTAATCTGCCTCGACACTTTATCGCTCCACAAAATAATTTAGCCTCTGAGAAGAGGCGAGGCGGTGAGCAACACACATGCATGCACACTCAAACACACACAAAACACACACACAAATACACACAAAACACAAATACACACACACACAACTACTCATATCATACATTGTGAAGCCAGGAGAGAGTGAGAGCGACCGACAACTGTTGTGTACTCCATGAAGCTGCTAACACGTGAGTTCTGGTGGCTGAGCTCGAAACCTCACATTTAAAGTAAGATCTCAGAAACTCTCCTTTATCTTCATGCTGTTCTGTTCAACCCAGAAGGAGCAACTCATTTATTATATGGAGCCAGAAAAAGTAAAAGTGAGGATTATTTATTTAAGCTACACTGACAATCCTGAGTATGTGGCACGTTACTGGTTGAGCTGCACTGAGAACCAAGTTAAGATTGCGTTACAGCAGTGAATGTACAAATGTGGAGAATTGATGAGGGAGATCATTGAGTGTCTACAAAACTGCATCTCCTGCAACCGTGTTCTCGGTCTGCAGGGGGCAGTGTCTCTCGAAAGTGATAAAGGATTGATCAGCGGTGACGCACGGGACCATTAACAGTAGATAGCTTATTTTTGTTGGTGAAGAGTGAAAGTGGGCCCTAAAAGATGAGTCACTGAAGCTCAAACTGCTGCAGGAGTCGATGTTGGTCATGCAAGAAAGTGATTAAAAGGCCCAATGCAATTTGTTATATGTCTGGCTTCATAGCCACAGAGCTCTGCAAAGACCTGCAGAGTCCTGTCCAGTGGAGGCAGTTTTGGGGATTTGATAACTTCACTAAATCTGGTGACTTTTTGAATACCCCCAGTGACTTTTCTGTGAAAAGTGACTATTTCGTGACTCTCTTTCTATTTTGTAGACACTGACACTGCAGCACGTATCATTGTGTTCTCCGTTACTTCCCCAAATTGGCAACAGAGACTTTAAATGCTGTCCACACAAAAAGTGTGCATGTTCTGATGAATTACTTGATAGTTTGGTCCATAAGCACCACTTCCCTAATTGCAGTGGCCACTTTCAGTGTAGGATAACTGGCTCTGACACAAATGAAGAAAATATAGTTCAGTATTTGTTTAAAAAGGACAACGAGAAGTTGGAGGAGATGACTTGGACTGAGCTCCCACACATTGTGATGAACCCCAACTTCGAACTTTCGGGACTTTAAAGGATCTGCTACTGAAATCCAGTGGAATCTGTCTTACCACAGGTCAGGACTGCTTCAAACAGCCCCACATTTTATGACTGCAACTGTATCTTTATATTTGGCTTGAATAAGTGTTGGATTGGATTCCCAATATGCAAGTATCTATTGGTTTCAGCTGGTTCTGACAAGTCTAAAGTGAATCAAGACTGTCTGCCTCTGTCAACACATCGGGGACATCCTTAAACCATTGAACCGAGACAGGACGTTGTGTCAGTGTTTCCACCAAAAAATTATGTCCAACAATCTAGCAGCAGAACAGAAAAGGAACATTTTTCCCTCTGCTATTGTTGAGTGTAGGTAGGTCTGTTTAACTTGTGTATTTTTGTTCGCCTGCAGCAGCAACACCCGCTCCGGTCTTTGTTCCCCTTTTTCATTATTGTCCATGAACCTCAAAGTCTGGCTTTTATCTTTTGACATTTTGCATCAATGAGGCCTGTTGACACAGTAGCTGACATTTCCACTCATTTTCTCTGCATGAGATGGACAGAATATCCAGACCACATTTTGCCCGTTACATCTTAGTTGCAAAACCACGACGTACTCCGGCTCAAATAATAATTATGTGGCGCGAGCTACGCACGAGACACATCTCCCACACAAATTATATATCAAAACGTGCGTCTCGATCGGGAATCATGTGCTTACATACAGATTTTAAAAATACAACTTTTTGGCGACGTAAGACCCCAAAACGTTGGATTTTTGTCCCATCCGGAATGAATGGGAAAGCCGCCGAAAACGGAAAATCTTCTGCAGGTGCGCCAAGCGCAGGGGCCGTTGACCCGGCAACGACACAGACTGAGCTGTCTGCAGACCTCTCCTTACTCTGGGCTGCAAAAAGCTCTCTGCTTGCACTGCTCCAAGTGGACGACAGAGGCGTTTTTAACCTCGCTGTGTTTGCTGTCGATTCACACACGCACGCACAGACCCGATGGGCACACGTTGCGCCACATTCACATTTTCTGCAAGGAAATGTTCTAGTTTTATGATGTCATTACCAATAGCTGTTTTGGATGGAGGTCACTGATGGAAGGAAGGACCTTTGTTTGAGTATAGCATCGCCTCTCATTGGGAAAGGGCATCTTGTATTGATAAGAAAATGACGATTTGGTATTTTTAAGTTGTGTTTACACCCAACCATTTGCAGGATGTGATGGTCAAAGCTTTTAGGCAACGTACAGAAGGTGGTCCCATAGCAAAGCCAAACTGAGGATGAGATCTCTTTTATGTCACATTTACGTCTCCAAGATATAAATGAGCACAAATCGAGACAAAAGTGGTTTTCTCATTCATCTCAAATGTGTCTCCCAAGGAATAAGTCTCATATTTGGCTCCCAGGTGTCCACAGTGAGCGCTCTCAATTGTCTCACTTCTGTCTCTTTTCTTGCTCTCATCTGAGACGAAAATGAGACAGATTGTGCCGCTCTCAAATATATCTCAATTTCATATCCTTACTTTGTCAAAACATGTTTTGCTCCCACTGCTCACCTTTTGAATTCTCAGCACCTTCTCAAACCGTCTCAGCAAAAAGAAAACGAAGATTACCCAAAGGAAAAAAGTGTTGGTCATCTGTCTCATCCCTTGAGATAAGTTAGAGTTGCTTATATTCGTATCAATCAGTGATCATTGGTTTCTCACTTACCTCTCCTCAGGGTCCCTTCATAGCAAACGGTAAGCTGAAAAGAGAAAAGACATCACTGAGACAAAGGAGGTTGTGTGGAGACTACAATTTCAGCAACACTTGAGAAGTGGGATAAACAGGCGAAATCATAGTTGTCTGCCCCTGATCTCTGTTGTGTCTCTGCTCCAGAATAACCGAGAAATATTCGCGTTAGAATATGACATGATTTTACCTGAATCATAGATGTTTATCTCTTCAGAAAATAACTACAATCAATTCAGTCAACTATGAGTACTGTTTTTTTTCCTACCATGGTTTGAGGCTTGTGAGTGGCTGTGGTGAACGCTCACACAGTTTTACTGATGCTTTGATTCAATTGTGGTTAAATTTAGCATCGGTGGGCATAAACAGACGGCCGTGAAAACAGGGCTGGCAATGAAAGATGGTGGCCAGGTGGTGATGTGGCTTCATGTCTGAGAGAAAGTGAGTCAACACAACGTTAGCATCATGAATCCCACCTAACACAAGTCAAACACTTTACTCTGACAAGTGAAAATCAGTTGGGTGGGCCTGAAACTGAAGTCATTTACACATACACATACACATACACATACACATACACATACACGTGCACACACACACACAAGGACACACAGACACAATCACATGTCAGGGACATGCTGCAGACATGCATTCTGGCAACACTTACAGAAACACACTTGCAGCAGCACTTCTGGGCACAAAAGTGTTCTTGTGAGATAAAGATGACACAGGATGCCAACACAGCAATGCTGTGGGGCTTTGGAAAGGCACAGCTGCAACAAACTGTGTGTGTGTGTGTGTGTGTGTGTGTGTGTGTGTGTGTGTGTGTGTGTGTGTGTGTGTGTGTGTGTGTGT
>JAUESF010080250.1:0-12796 GCA_032274765.1 Malacoctenus tetranemus | reverse complement strand
TGTGTGTGTGTGTGTGTGTGTGTGTGTGTGTGTGTGTGTGTGTGTGTGTGTGTGTGTGTGTGTGTGTGTTTTACAACTTCAGGTGGTTCATTGTCTTAATTTTTTGTGCTGTCATCACAACGTTGTGGGCAAAAATGACAAGAACAATAAGGCATGCTGTAACAGTTTGCCTCCACTGGAGGGCAGTCTTCACTGTAAAAACTGCTTGGGGGGTAAAATTGATTGAAGGTCAGTGTGCTTTCTTTTTCTTCCTATTTTCTTCAGGTTTTTTTTTTAAAACAAAAATGGTTTATTTGGGACTAGCTTGTGCCATTGAAGCTCGCAGAGAGAAGGTTGAATTGGATCTCTGACATGTTGTAGTGTGAATAATTTACAGTATCGTGATAGAGATTTCAGTGCTTTTTTTTCTTTCTTTTTTTTCAAAACCACGGGCAAAGGACTTAGTAAACATTATCAAATATTGGAACAATTTACATAGAGAATGGCAGTAAATGTTGGGATGTGCAAAGACCTGCCCCCTCTGAGACTCTCCTCCATCATTCCCATCAGGCTTTGCGCCAGTCCCATAGCACAGGGACAAAAACAATATGCCCTTCACAAGTATTCACAGGTTGACTCACCAATACAGTATAATGCATTAAACACATTTCATAATGAAACATTCATATGTTATCTACACACTCATACAGAACCCTTCCCTTTCACTGTGGAAGGATCTATATGAGACGCCTGTATATATCACATAAGATACTGTAGGTTCATAATTTTCTCTCTGTACTGTTGTTTTGTTTTTTTCTTCGAAAAATAAATCATGACTGTGTGTTTGGACAGATTTTCAGTTTCCTGCAGGAAAAGCTGAGAGATCATCAAGGAGTAGAGGGTAAGAGTTGAATGTCAACTAGAAAGAGATAATATCTGGAGAGGAGGAAGAGAGAAATGAGAGGAGGAGGAGGAGGAAGAGGAGGTGTGCATTATTGTGTGTAAAGAGGGGTGACGGAGCTGAGAGAGAAGACGCCTTCAGAGGGAGGATTCGTACTGCAGGAGTTCGTAAAGTAGTGGACCGTCCCTATACCTGATGCCCACCGCGTTGGGGCTAATGTACTGCAACACGTTTATGGTCCTGCGCAGGCGCCGATCCACAAAGTGCGCGTCCCAGGCCGGGTAGCGCTTTCTGGGCATGTCTATCTTGATGAGCGGACCCTCGGGCCGGATGGGCATCCCGGCGGCGTCCACGGGCTCCGTGGACCGCACCTGGAAAACGGGAAGGCAGGTGTCCGTGGCCGTCTCATCCGACTCCACGTGCTCCCCGGCCAGGCCGCGCGTGGGGGTGGCCTGGGAGCCGCGGGGCCCCGGCGTGGGGGCCATCGGCTCGGCTTCCGGGGGGAGAGGAAGGCCCCACAGCAGCTCGGCACAGCAGGAGCTGGCCAGCACCCTCAGCCGGGGGCCCATCGGGTGGAGGACCCCGTAGTAGAGGACGATGCAGGCCACACCTGAGGCAAAGCACAGGAAGACGCCACAGAGGGCAAGAGAGGCATAGGCGTCAGTGGTGGCTGGGTCGCGGTAGGCGTACCAAAGGGAGCTGAGGATGGCGTTCTCCAACAGTACCACTGCATAATAGGCCACCATCCGAAACCGCGTCCGGCCCTCGCGCACATTGAACCAGCAGAACACATAGACCACGCCCACCACCATGTTGAACAGTACCTCCTCCCATTTGGACATGCAGAAGTCGGTGCCGCCATGGATGACCCAGAAAGCCATGGCGCACCAGTGGAGCACCACAAAAATGCCAAAGTAGATGTGAAAAACGGAGGCAAACAGGGCAAAAGAGAGCACCCGTGAAGAGATGGTGAAAAGGCGCCAGAACAGGTGCACCAGGGCACCTCGGTAACTCATGCTCTTCTTGTCGTCGCGCGAGTCTCGCAGGAGTTTGTGGTAAGAGGCTAGCACCCAGGCCAGGGACAGGAGGGAGGACATGGCAGAAAAACCTGCAGAAACAGACAAAGACACAGGAGCAATGAAAGCAAAAATATATACAGCACACAGAGAAACTGAACTTTTCACTCACGGCTGGAATAAAACACAAAAAATGGATCCTTGTTTTTACCTTGACTTGTCTCCTATCCCCTCTCATAGCAAACACTTTATTTCAGCCAAAACAATCCATCACATTTCCAAAGCTATATTATTTTGTGAGTTCATGGTGTCATTCTGTCAACAAAACCCTCCGTTTAGTGCAGCCATTTACTTTCCTTAAGACACGTATAGTGGTGGAGACAGCAGATATGTCAGAGGAGCAACCTGCTGCATGACGAATGACAAAGGCTTTTGCTGCACAACAGCAACATATTGCCTCTCAGCAAACGTATTGATGGCAATTCTATAGACACGGCGGCCAGGAAGGATATCACTTGTTATGGCCGAACAGGTCTCCCACAGGAACTATATTATATGAAGGAACTAGACGAGTACAGGAGACTTGATAACAAGAATAATGGCTGTTACAATGGAGCATGTTGCTGAATACTGAAACAGACAACTTTGAGAAAGTGTGTCAAGTGTAGAAGTATCTCAACACTATGCGACAGACTAAGGGAAAAGAATGCAGTATTGGCGACAAAAAAAGGAAAAAAGATAGAGACTTGTTCTGTACGACACACACACAGAAGCTCAGTGTTGCTCACGCGGAGCCGTCGGGAACTCCTTACACTGCAGCGACTCAGCCCTGTTGCTCTGGATCATGATGCAGAGCTGCAGCACCAGCTGAGGAGCGCTTTCTAAGAAGGTCTCCAGCAGTCGCAGCATGTTGACATCGGCATACTCGTACATCATCGCCCAGTAAAACCGCCGCTGGTTCTCCTTCTGCCGGTGACTCTGGATGCCGAGGTACATGGTGCGGATGTACCTGCAGGGCGAGAGAGAACACAGACTTAGAAATTTCAAACACCTCTAAGTTTTTGGGTCTTTTTTAATTAACTAAAGGGTGAAATTACAAATACTTCACCACATTAGGTGCGAACACAGTGGAGTTTGTGTCCCAGCCATGTACAGTGTGCAAATTAAAGTCCAAACAACACTAGAGGGCATTCTTAGCCACCTTTTCCAAAACAATGTCAAAGTTCATCAGTGAGTTTTGGTCTGACAGCACAAGCGACTCTTCTGAAGCAGGAAGCTGCCACGTCAGAGCGGTCATGAAAACAAAGTTGAATCAAAACAAGTCAAATACATTGTAAATACAATACAGGCACAATTACACTGGTACACATGTAACTGGAAGAAAGCATTACCCCGTGAGTTTACACACAACAGGACAACTGTGTGTGAACCAACAAAATCCTGATGACATGATTGAAGATGTTTCACAACTGACATGCATGACTGACTGCATGTCCCTGATGATACAGTAATTAAACTTGCAAGAGTATTTTCTATAATAAGCAGGACAACAATAATTCTTCTAACAGCACAACACGGCCGACACTGTCAGCCAGACGCACTGGCAGTTTATTGGGTTTTTTTTTAACGTTTGAAGGAGTTTCATCATGGTGGAGTGAGTGGTGAAACCAGGGAGATGGTGCGTAATGCGGCTAATTGAATCACGCTCCTGTTGTAATCAAAGGCGCACCACTTCTCGTTAAAAGGACAAAGCACCGAGCCTCATCGTGTACTGCCGAGGAGAAAAAAAAAAGGAAAAAACAGTAATATGTCCGGGCCGAGCTACAGCTAATTAGGATCATTATCTTCTTTGGGTATGGATTTGTTTTTGAAACGTAACGCCGCAGTTTGGAGTCACCAATTAATGTGCGCCGAAGAAAGCGGGTAAACAATGAAGGGGGGGGGGGCATTTAGAGGATCACCTCGCACGACATGCTTGGAAAATCCTTTGGAAAATATATCAATCCCTCCCCCCCACCCCACTGAAGAAAATCAAGACAACGACATGAAACACAACAGCAAAGTGGCTGTTTTGTCCTCATCCTTTCTTCTCCTCAATTAACCCGACTCCGTGGAGAAAACAGCCACTGAACCCAGTACGAGAGTCGCACTTGGTCGTATCTTCACAGTGACTCCAGCCATTGCATATTGGGTGGTAGCTGCAGGGTCTATCTGCCTGAGCTGGCAGAGTGGCCAAATAAATCCAGCACTTGATGTGAAGGCAGTCAACCGAGGACAATAGTGTAGCGGGGACAGAAATAGACTAGACAGTACCACTCCCCAAAACAAATTGAGAGGCTAAGGATCTAAATTCACTTCCTGAAAGTGCGGCACAGATTCCTGCGGCGTCACAAACAAAAGCAGAAAATGCTTATGAGTGGGTTTTTTCGACGTAATTAGTTTTTTGAATTGGCTATTGGCTGCGAGATTAGTGTTCAGTTTGGAAGGAGGTTGAGAACAGTGTGCTGTAAAGGAGCGCTCGTCGAGTACGGTCTGATTGCTGCTGGTTGTTGTTTTGACTGAGACTGAAGGTTAAGGATTAAGATTGTTCAGGCCTTGGCTGCCAAACTGAAGCAGGTAATTGTGATAAAATATGTCACATTTCAACAATAATATAGTCGATTTTTGCAATTTTTGGGAGTGAGTTTCATCAAACATTTTTATTTGGCTCCTTTCCTCGATGAGAGTTGTTATTTACTGCATGATGACTAATATAAAGTGGCTTCAAAGTGCACAAGATAAAAACAGAAATAGGAATTGATGTTTTATTATGGCTTGAAACACAGTGCGTAAGAATAGATGCATTTTCACAGTTGCTGGTTTTCCTTGCTATTTATTCTTTCTCCATCATGATATCATTGTGTGAAGAAAATCTTGACCCTTGGCTTCCTCCACTTCTCTTTTGGACAAAGTTTTCAAACAGTTATGAAATAAACTGGAAATCGTGGAAAACTCCTGATAGAATTCTGAACATTTACAGCACGGTGGCAGGAAAGATCGGAGATTAGTGCGCAGAGTCGCCGGGGGAAAAAAAGTCTTAAAAAATGTTGACAATCGCAGGGCGTTTTAGTCACGTCGTGTCGAGTCCACACAGCGAGTCGGACTCTAACAAGTCGTTTATTGTCACGAATGATGCACAATAGACGGCTCCAGCTGGTTCTATTCTTTTCCTAGTGCTGTCACAGAATAATCAGCCTGCTGAGTCAAAGCTGCTGATGCACCGAGCGAATCAGGAAAATAGGGAAGCGCCCGGCGAGGGGCGTGGGGGGGGATTGGTGGTCCTTCTCGGGACGGTGGGGCGAAGGGGAAAGCTGCGAGGGGGCGAGAAAATGGACCAAAGTTTTTTTCGGGATCAATGGCTCTGGGCTGTAACAGGCAGTATTATATCCAGAGGTAAAGGCTGGCATTCCGTGACATTTTCACTCAGACTGGTAAATGTCAGATGGAACAAGTCCGACCCCCCCCCCCCCACTAATGACATGCCACATGGACCTACACAGGCCCTTTGTCTCCATTCCCTGGTTTCCATTAGTCCATGTTCGGCTGAAACACGCCTCCAGTCTGCGGCGCCTCCCTTCGGAAAAAAAACCCTCGTCTTCGCGGCCTGCGAGACGCCGCCGCCGCCACCGCCGCCGCCGCCACCGCTCACGGCCGGAGGACGCCGGGCGCTCGGGCAACCCCCGCGCCGCTCGGAGCTAAATGCTAATGGCGGCGACCAAACATGCTGATGCTAAGCAGGTTTGCTGTTTACCATCTCAGTTTAGCATATCAGCGTGCTGACTTATGTTACCTTGCTGCTGCTGGCACCAGATGAAAAATCACTGGAGCAGTACAATGATTTATTTTCTCATTTGTAATGAACACAGGGAATGTGACATTTCCATCAGCAGCAGCCAGAGAAAACGGTGAGAGTTTTGTTGTGTATGTTAGCATTCAATGAAATCTGCCTCCAGTTTTTATCTATTTCTTGTGTGTTGCTTTCCACAAGCGTTTGGCTTCGCTGTAATGTTTTGCTAAAAGGTGGAATTTAATGCGAGTGTGAGCTGCAAACCTACAACGTCCTGCAAGGACGACAGCAGACGATAATGATCATTAATGATATACGGAGGTGTGCGTTCCTCGTTTGATGTTCCCTCCTCACTCGCAAGAGAAGCAGCAACACCAGCTCCCCAACGCTAATTTACTTGTGTATTAAACTGCTTATAATTCAGGCTTCAGCTTTAATGTCCAAGGACGTAAAAATAAATGGCAGTTGTCTTTTCCTCTCATCTGCCTCCATCCCCGCGGGTAAAAAAAAACCCACTTTATTGGTTCATATTTTCTCGGCTTCAGCAAAAAAAAAAGGGAAAAAAAATTGTACAGTTAAACACTTTGAGTTTCAGCACTGTCAGAAAAATCTGTGCTCACTTCATCACGTCTCCAACACACACACACACGCAGTTCCTCCGCCATGATATCACACACAGCCAGTGATGGTGATGCACACTGTTAACACTCCCCCAGTGCCGTTCCAGAGGTAGTAACACAAGTGGCTCGAAAGACACACACACACACACACACACACACACACACACAAACACACACACACACACACACACACACGCAGATGCAGACACAGACGTGTACAGCTTGCTGTCAGTGCTGTAGGTAATGGGGGGATTTCCTTTCTATTTCAGACACATCTGTCAGATGGATCCCATTCTGGAGCCCCCCTCGACACACACATACAAACACACATACACGCACGCACACACACACACACGCACACACACCCACACACACATGCACACATACCCTCCCTCCACTTAAGCTGCGGTCTCGTCCTTGATGCTTTCCTCTCCCACTTCCCTTTTAGCTCCATAGCTCCTCTACAGGGCTCCTCATGAATTATTTGTGGCGAGATCATAGCGATCACTCATGGCTCGTTAGGCAGCGTACGCACGGTCTGACAACTCCAACGCGGAGCCGGGGTCATGTTCCCGGCCCGGCCGTCTGCTGCCGCCCGTCCAGACACGCGCAGCCATCAAAGCCGCAACGCCACGCGAACTGCCGCAACGCGCGAGCTCCGGTGCCTCGCGAAACGCAAAGTATTTCCTGCCTTGTGGAGCCGACAAGCCGGAGAGGGACATCTGCTGTGTGGCACAGATACAGAGAAGGGAACGACAATGACAATGTTTGCGCGACGCTGAGATCACAGCGCGAGCTCAGGCGAGTGACGGGTGGAATGACAAACGCGCCATGTGGTAGACTTGACCATCTTGTTTCTCCCTCTCCTCTCGAAACTTGACCGATGAGTCATGCAGCCGCCCCTCCACTAATCTCCTGAGTGGGTGGTTAGAAGGATCACACACACACTCGCTCACCTAGCCAAGTTTAAGAGCATCTGTCTTCCAAGTCATACTCGTAGGACGGGCTCAGCGGCCCAGACTTGCATTCGTCTCCCGTCATAAGCTGATTCATAAGAAGATCACAAGTACTATTACAGCAGCATGAAGCAGAGCTTATGTGTCGCCTGTAACAGGTGCCTGGGAGAGGAGTAAGCATGAGGAGCATGTGCCATACGCACAGTCTCAATGTGTGTGTGTATGTATGTGTGTAAGGAGGAGGAGGCGATGCCAGCTGCAGTGAGTCACACCCTGAGTCACTGTGTTGGCCCGCACACTGACTCTCAATGAGGTTTAAACCTCCTTTATCGGAGAGATTTACATTTCTATCCCTCTGTTGCTCGATATCTTTGTGCCGTCTCTCTTTTCATAACTCTCTCTAACACCTCATCCTCCTTCTAGGTCAGAATTCAATTTTTGCATGTGGATCTTTTTTTCCCCCCTTCTTATTAAATTTTGGTGAAGCAGAGAAATGTGTGTTCTGGAGAGCTGATTGTGACTTTACGCTGTTTCTAAAGAGGTGCTCACTCGCACTGAGTACTGAGTTAAGTGTTCAGTTAGCTGACTGGAAGCAAAGCAAGAATTTTCCTCAATCAGCAAAACTCAACTCGTATTGTCTGACCCAGTCTCACTGAGCTAAAGAACGACAGGCGTCTGGCTCAAGGACACTTCAGAAGGCCGTGTCATGAATCAGTCTCATTCAGCCTTTTGCAGTTGAGCATCACAGCTTCAGCAGGAGCCTGACAGTGATCTCAGTGCTGTGTTATTCATCATTTTGCCAATTTGTGAAGTGCCAAGAAAGCTGCTTCAGCAAACGTGACTTTGCGTTGGAATTAAATCGCCGGCTCACATTCAGATTTTCCCTAAAAACGTGAACATTTTGGATATTTCTGAGATTTTTTTTCCCACCTTCCAGGAACGCTTGATGGCTCAATGTTGCTCACTGGGCTTCAAGTTTAACAGCCTATCGTGATCCCACATCAGATATGTCTTTATCCTCCTTATGGCGGTGAATAGCCCCGGATGAAAGGACTGCATTGGCTGAGTTTGGAGCTTAGTCCCACAGGCGAGTCAGATACACTCACACACACAAACACACAGCGATCTGTGACCGGTGCCTCTGGGCGACTCCTTCACCGAGAGCTGCTGGAATATTGAATGGAGGCCGAGTTGACATGATGCGAGCTGAAAGCGATGGGGAGCGGCAGACTGAGATGAGAGACGCTGTGTCAACTCCGCGCCGCCTTGTCAGCTCTCGGAGTTTGCAATGGTTAAGCAGCTCTGATGTCTCGACTAAATATTATCACTGTAATTACAACACGTAAAGAACGTACACAACAGTTGACGTGGCCTGTTTGTGATTTATGGGGAATGTTTTGCCTTCCAAGTGAATTTAATTTATTCAAATACAAACTTTCTATTTTTGAGTCTGAGAAACTGACGACAAAACATTCAGCAATCAAGACAAATCATTCCAAACATATCACATTATTATCTTAACTAAAGGACACAGTGGTGAAGTTTTTTTCCACCTACAGTGCAAACAAGCAGCACGGAGCCACATCAAGATATTAGCTTTCCTTTTCTGCTGTGCACTCGCTCCTCTGCTCTCTGCAAAACAGTCATTTGTCACCATTAGCAACAGTCCTCAGGTACCCAAACTCGATGAGCTGTGATCACGTGACCTGAAGCGACCACTGAAGAAAAAGAAAAAACAAAAGAGGAGACCCGGAGACGGGAAGAGGTTTGAGGTGAGCATGTGTAAATGAGGGGGAGGAGAGAAGGGGGAGGAACTGGAAACCACCTGATCGGGGCCTTCCTGCCTTCGGATGGACGGCGGCCAGATCCTGGCTGATTAAAGATAATTTTGGGTCGTTCTCCAATAATGGACTCGCGCCCGATACGGATAAGGATGTGCCGAATCGGCATCGGTGCCGAGGAGGAGGGACACTGGCCCGGCTTTCAGATATGCAGGGCTATTGATCACTTCAGCCAGGCATTAGCAGCTATCAACAGCACTGGGGCTGCACTATCCAATCTCCAGATGGGTAATCAAAGGAAGGGCAGGCTTAATTAAATGATTGATTTGATTCCACGGTTAAAATTAAAAGTACATAATGCAGTTCAGGGCAGTTTCATCAGATGGGAGTTACATAAAAGAAAGAATCGTTACACTGCATCTGAAACCTCAGCTGAAACTGACACAGCTTAGAATCGAGAGCAGACAGTGGAAAGTGCAATTGTCTTTTATTTTGAAGGGGTTGCATGTTGGCACAAGTGTGTTTCCACATGTTTTCATTGTGGTTGTGAGACATAGAAGATCCCCCTACATTCAAAATATCATTAATTTTAAGTTCCTGATTCCAGCAGTGGAGTTTTTCTCACTGGATGTTTCATCTTCCAGCGCTCGATACATTGTTTTGACTTCTAATGTTCAAGGACTTTTTTTTGTTGCTGTTTTTGTCGTGGAGATTAAAGTGCCTTCCTCTGTAGTCGTGCTCCTGTCTGACTTTTTCAAACACTTTAGATAGTTTTGCTGCCCTTTCTTTATTAAACACTGCTGAAAATCTACCCCAAGACCTTTCACAAATAGACACGATAACAAACTATTTAGAAAAATAGGTGCTGGGAACAGAAATATTGTGCTCTCGCAGTTTTAACAATTTACTGTTTCTGCAGCCTTAAAAGGCTTTTTTGTGCTGTTGTTGAAAAGAGAATTACCCCGGCAGTCGAAAGTGAAATCCTCCCTCTCTCTCTCTCTCTCTCTCTCTCTCTCTCTCTCTCTCTCCCTCTCTCCCTCTCTCTCTCCGCTGTTCCTGCTGTCTGTCTTTCGCTCCGTCTCTCCACCCCTTCGCACACTGTTTTGTGGCTGCTCTTCAACGAGAGGGGCGAGATTATGTGCGGATTAAGAAGAAAAGGCTTGACCCACTTGCTTTTCAAAGAGCACCAAACCAAAAAGGGCCATGTGGAGGCTGGCTTTCATGCAGCCGCGCCACTCCTGCTGTACAGTGCGAGGCACTCCAAGCTCATGTTTATTGCTCTTAAGACTATAATTAGCAGGGCTGGCTTATGGTCTTTAAATGCTTCCCTGACTTACCGACTGATTGAAAGTTGTCTGTGTGAATCTCCTCGACGCAGCACCCGACCATAACGCCCCCCCAGCCCCTCACTCACACACACACAAAAATGCATAATCACCTCACAGCATTTTTTTTAATAAGGTTTGATGGGTTTGCTTGCAGGTCAGGTGGCATTTTGCATTTCTTCAGCCCTGAAGATAACACAAGAATGGAGGCGAGAGCCAAGTCAGCACACAAGGAGGAAACGGAGGGGGAGGTGGGGGTGGCGGCGGGGGGGGGGTTGCCAAGGCAGAGATAGAGAGGAGAGGCAGTGGAGATATCCGCCGAGAAAGTGCCAGAGACGAGGGCGAGAGAGGGAGAGAAAAGAAGTGACAGTGTGATGTAGTGACAGAGGAAGTGGAAGGAGGCGAGGGGGCAGCAAAGTGGCGAGACAAAGACACCAGGAGAAGCGGCGAGAGGTGGAGAGGAGAACCTGGGGAGTGAGCGGGGAGTGAGAGGAGGGGAGTGAGAGAGAATGAGACCCAGGAGGTAAACTAATCACTGAGCACGCAATGCAATTTTCTGGCTCTGTGCCTCCACCCCACCGTACTCCTCCCTCCTTCGCGCTCCCTCCCTCCCTCCCGCCACGCACCCCCTCTCCGTCTCGGGGGCTCTTTTTACTATTCCACTCACACACACTGTCTCTCGCTCCTCTATCTATCAGGCCGTACCATTTCACTACTCCCCTCTCCCTTTTAGAGCCGCTCTGTAATCCCCTCTGGCGACTAAAAAGTGGACTGAGCCACTCTGGCCAGCAGCACTGGGAGGAAAAAAAATGCTGTTGATGAAGGAAGGGGGAGTTTAATTGGTGACGTCCTGTATGAATTTTAGATCACTTCCCATTTTTTCCCCCATAGTGCTGAACACATTTTTTTCCCTAAAGGTGATTTCCTCTTGTTCTGTATGAGGTGAGTGAGTGACAAGGTGAATGATGGGAAAGTGCGGCGACAGTCAATGACAAGGAGAAGGAAAATGAAATGAAACAGCACCTGTCTGTTTGCATCTGTGCATGCGTGTGCGTACAGCGCGTTTACCCCCCCCCCTCCTCCTCCTCCTCCAGGTAAAGGCATTTAGGAAGCGTTTGATATTGCTGCAGCGAAGGTTTGAAAGTGTGTTGAGTCTCTCTCTCTCTCTCTCTCTCTCTCTCTCTCTCTCTCTCTCTCTCTCCAGAGAGTGTCGGCGGCGGCGCCTGCCTGCCTCACTGTTTTGCAGCGCCTTGATGATGATGATAGATGTTCACTCCAGACATGCAAATAAAGGAGGCGGCCCCCTAGAACTGCGCACATGCTCTCGCTCAGAAAACGTGCGTGCAGCTCCACACACACACATGCACGCGCACGCACACACACACACGCCAGTATGAACGTGTAACTATGATCAAGTCATCCATTGATATATTAATCCTCCTCTTTCGGGAATACGCCCGCGGGAAACTACGGGAAGCTCCCACACACGCAGCCGACTCCAAACCGTCCTATTTTCAGAGGCGCGGTGACAAGTGAGGAAAATTAGTCCCGATACACGATCGTTTGAAAGCTCGCAGCCATTCTCCGAGTGAAGGTGCGAGCGCGCGAAACGTGAAAGTGAAGTGGCTCATTATTGATATGCAGCATGTCACCTCATCTATCATAAGTGACACCGCTGTCGCACTGCTGAGGCTTACTCGCGCGAGAAACCTCCAGAAGGCGCCGACGCACGCTTAAAAATGCAAAGAGATGCACAGACGACAGAATCGATTCCAACGAGCTGATCGAAAACATTTTTTTTGCGGGGAGGGGGGGGGGCTTCCATGACACCATTAGCGTGCACGCTAACTGAAACAGATGGAGCGCAGATCAACACGTCGAGCACATTGAGTGTTCTTCCACATGCCTCTATTCACCACATGCGTGCGCACTAATACACGTGATAATTTAACACCATCGCACGGTGTCACACTGGGAAAGCCCTGATCCCCCGTGCTAACCTGGGGGGATCCGATGACACAAAACACATGTGTGACTCCACCGATGCTCGTTTCTGACAAGCCCGCTGTGTGAATCTTGTTGTGACACATCCAAATATCAGCCTGGCAGGCACATCGAAGGAGACAGACAGGCAGCGTAGCAGCGGCGCGTGCACAAAGAGGGGGGGTGGGGGGGAGGCCATCAGAGATATTTTAGCTGCGCCGGGGTGCTTTAAGGTCACAGACAACAGCTTCTGCAATGGAGCTGCACAGCAGGCTGGGAGGGATGGAGTTACTGATGACGAGGGAAAAAATTAAAAGTCATCAAAGTTTCCTCGAGGAGCACACACACACACACACACACACACACACACACACACACACACACACACACACACACACACACACACACA
>JAUESF010080229.1:0-12796 GCA_032274765.1 Malacoctenus tetranemus | reverse complement strand
TAACAAGAAACCTGAAAGATCTCCAGCTGCATTTGAGACGTCAGAAAAATGCTTCAGAGTGTTGTTCAGCATGGGGGGGGGAGTAGAAAATGAAGGTACATCATTGTTTGGGTGTACTATTCCTTTAAGGGCAATCTTAGACTTAGAAATGGGACACCCCTTAATGCAATTACGTCTTCAGACTGTGGGGGCAGTGCAATGCTAAAGCGGCATTCAGTCTGTCAATTCCGAAGAAGAAGCCAAAGAAGACGGCACCGGCTGCTATTGACAAAAGATCGTAAAATAAAAATTAATGTTAAGCTACAGTGAGCTAACTAATCCATTACATGGGTCTAAACTAAGACCATGAAAGGTTTTTCATAATTTCTATATCTCCATTAACAAAGAAAATACTACATTTGTAGCTTTTCCGTAAAACCGCAATGCATTCTGGATAGCCCTTAATAGCAAGTGAGGTAGTGGAGAATCTCAGTTTTGAGGGATGGGACAGCACTTGGTCGTCACGGGAGCGTGCATTTTTGAGACTGAGGGTTAAGACTGAGGGTGAAGGGAGGACTTGGAACGCACCGTTGGTCTCCAGGTAGAGCCACATATCATTACCAAAACGACCCTTTTCACTGAGGAGGGCTGGCACAGGCTTCCCCGGATTAAGCAGGATGTTGCCCCTTGGGTGTGATCAAGTATTGGCTTCTTCCTTTCTCATCGGACCTTCTTAACTTGCAATGGTACCAAGGAAGGTCTGACCAGATATAGTTTTTCCTATGATTATTGTTGTGTATCTTCTTCTTTGGTTGATGTGTGGAGGATGAAGGAAGTCTGCTGACATGGTCTTGGAGTTTCTTCAATCGTTTATTACAAGCACAGTGTCAAAGCGAGTTGCCCGGACCGAACTCGGAGAAAAGACGGCCAATGCATTTTCTGACTTTTGAGTTTCATGTTTCGGGATATATAGGTTATGGGTTTGGCTCATTAACTCGGTTCTCCTATCTCCTCCATGTCAGGCTTTACTTGGCGCAAAACCTCGGGTTGAAAGGAGCCCCTTGCTAGTAAATTCCTACATTGACTCTGATCTCTTCTCTGGGTTATGAGCCTTAGTTGCCTGTATCAGTAAAGAACCGGTGTCGAGGAGGATTTAGTCTCGACACCTGTTTATACCATCCTCCCAGCCATAGCACCGTACAGTAACATAAAGGAACATCATGTGTGAGCTGTGTGTAAGTAAAGAACAGGGTCAATCAGTGCAAGACGAGCAGACACTACATATTTCCCCCCTTCGAGGCTTCATCTCGATTACAAAGAACATTAATTTTCATACTTCATCAAATAAAACTGAAACCAGTCTGAGGTCACCATGCATTCCCTCTCATAACAGTACATCATTTGCCGTCGCTCAAAAGTATTATGAACTTTTAGACATTCCTCATGAACTCAGAAAACATATGGATGGATCACACTGCAGCTCCTCTGCAGCACTGGAACTTCACGTTGTGTCCATGGTGAGGTGGCTCTGATCAGTGTCTTTGGTGAGAGTCCTTTAGTCCATTTATATTGTCCTTGTTTGAGTAACTGAACCCTTTCAGTGTCTCCTTCTTCCAAACCCTTCTGCAACGAAAGGAAAGAGAACAACGGTCAGTATGTTGCGGGAATGACAACTTCAAATCAAACATCACACAGAATATATGTATGCAATGTGTAAAAGCAAGCGTAAATACAGATTATACGTAGATATGGGTGTACGTACAGATTATATATCTGCAAAATATAATTGTAAAAAAATTTAAATGTAAAAAGACAACACGACAATACGAGATTATAGATTATAGATCACATTTCCCCGTTTCACACATCACACTCTCGTTTTTGACACAAAAGGTGTCATATGCAAATCACACAGCTCACTTGAGCGCCACACCCTTAATGCTACAGGAATGCTGCTACCCAATTTAGACCCATGTGCTGGCAATTTTTTGCAATGCGATTTTTAAAAACACCTTTCATTTTCTCACAGAGCCCTTGACTTTGAGGATGAATAAACAGAACCAAGATGTTATTTAATTCCAAGTTTTTTTGCTAAATCAATTTCACAGTCTCATCCACAAACTCTTTCCCATTGTCTGAAGATATTTGATCTGGAAGTCCCCATCTGCTTTTGACTTCTCTGCACAAAAAACTTCGCAACAGACTGAGCATCCATGTGCTTCGTTGGACAAGCCTCTGTCCATCGTGAAAATCTGTCCAAGACAACAAACATGTATTTTTTCTCAGAGCTGGTTTTATCATGTCAACAAAGTCCATCACAAAATGGTGGGACTCTGGACAGCGTCAAATGGCCTAAGCGAGCAACCAAAACGCTCAATTTGTGTGAAAGACTCACCCTTTTACTCTGACATTGATGCTGAGCGAAAGGAAGGTCGATGAAGCCCGTGGCACCGCCGAAGCACCTTGAAGTTCTGTCGTGTATCTTCTTCTTTGGTTGATGTGTGGAGGTTGAAGGAAGTCTACTGACATGGTCTTGTTGCTTCTTCAATCGTTTATTACAAGCACAGTGTCAAAGCGAGTTGCCCGGACCGAACTCGGAGAAAAAGCATCCAATGCATTTTCTTACTTCTGAGTTTAATGTTTCAGGTTATGTAGGTTGGGCTCATTAACTCGGCCCTCCCATCTCCTCTGCGTCAGGCCGTACTTGGTGCAAAACCTTAGGATGAGAGGAGCCAGCTGACTTCTATACATCCTGACCTTCGTAACAGCGAGCACACACCATATTGGGCTCTTCTCTCCTATCCTGTATATACCAACCTCCCAGCCATAAATTCTCCCACTACAGAAAGGAGTACCGTGCACTAACAGAAAGGAACATCACGTACTAGCTGTGTGTAAACAAAGAGGAACAGGGTCAATCAGTGCAAGAGGAGCAGACATTACATTATCTCATTTTCCTTCCAATAATGACTCTTTGTACTCTGCTTTCCTTTCTCTGAAAAACTGACTGTCGCATGTTATGGCTTGAATTCATCCATAGCTTTGATTTTACAAAGCATCAGATCTTTAATAAACCTGCGCAAATGCACAGCACGACCTTCACTTTCAACATGACCTGAGCAGCGATCACTTGATGTCTGCCTAAAAGAACTGTGGAAGAAAAACATAGATTTCTTTTCTAACCACCCACACCTCAACACCGATCCTCCCATCATCCAGCAATGCCATGCTGCAGAGATGACCACCAGCGTGCATCAGCCCCACATCATCGACCCCTGTTCCAGGAGGAGGAACCAGAATAACACCTGAGCAGCACACTGCATGTTCAACTCATTGCTGCTGTTTGTGGTGTTTCCACTGAGACCATCGTGTCAAAACAACATGCACACTCAAACCACTAGTAGCAGCTATTGTGAAATCCCTGAAAGTATAGGCTGCAGCTGCATACTTCAGCCTGTTGTCAGCAGGAACAAGGACAAAAAAACACACGCGCGCGCGCACACACACACACGCACACACAAGCACACGCACGCACGCACGCACACACACACACACAGGCAAGTACGAAACTGTTCAACAACACGAAATCATCATTTGTGCTTAGACTAGCATAACACCAACTTGACTTGTCATGTTTCACCTGTACAGTAAAATATTTTACTCTTTGAAAAAAAGGTGATGACCCTAAAACTACAGTTTAATTTAGAGTTTTAAAATTGATTTGAGCTAATTTAAATGAGCAAATGTTCTTTGAAAAAAGAGGGATTGGATACGTTGGAGTTTTTCAACCCAGTGAGTGGGAACAAGTTTGGCATGTGGTCTCATTGCAGTTTAAATTGAAACATCATAGTCTCCTCCTATTTGCACCTGTCGGAAGAACCATCAATAAAACTCCACATTTTGGAGAAAAATGACTAAATTAGTTGATGTATTGTCTGCCAACACAAAGCATCATTGCTACTTAAACACAGTGAAGCATGTCCAAAAGTGACAGTGGCTTTTTCATTTAAATTTGCCTTTGGTGAGGGTGGAATGCAGTTTCTATTGATGCTCTGTTATTCATCATCAGCCTGATTTGCATACATTACCAGAGGTACGAAGAGGTGCATTAGGAGTTTATTTGCCCAGATCATTTTTCACATTTCAAAGTGGGCCTTGGTATTCTGAAATTTGGAAATAAAAATTTATTTATTTAATTTCATGTGTGATGTTTTTGGGCTTCACTGAGGTTTTTCCTCAGACTAAAATAAAAAAAAGATTATAAACCCTGTAAAAATAATGGTTCAAAATTAGCCTAAAGCGAATTCATCTCACATGGCAGTCCGTTTGTGAAACATGTGCATGCATGCAAACAACAAGAAAGTTCTTGAGTGTTTTTATCTCACCAGGAAAGTGGCAATCGCAGTGCCTATGATGAAGCCGGCGATGACATCTGACCAGTGGTTGCGGTATTCGGCTACTCGATTCAGACCAGTCAGGAAGGCCAGACACATAAAGCCAAGGGACAGCACTGGCTTGGCTAGACGGGTGCCCTTCACTTGCACAGTGCACGTTACATACATCTGTAGGGAAAGGGGGGGGAAAAAAACAAAGAATTTACCTTCAGCAGCTTTTTCAAATCAATTCCACAGAACTTTGATGAACAACATTTGAGGAACTTCTCTGTCCAGTCTGGGTTATTGTCAGTAGTAGCTGGAGAACACTGCACAGCTGATGTCATGTTGCAACAGAAAATAATATAGTTTGATGTACATGTGTATGAGTGAATGAATTCACTGCATTTAGTGCAGTGCAGTTTAATGTGATTGGCCAAAGCATGAATGCACATAGCATGAAAACATGCTTTAGCCCATGGTTTTATGTTTAATTGTAGTAGGTTTATGAAGCAAGTTTCTACGACCAAACAAAAGAAGAAACTTGTGTTTTTCTAAACTTGTTATTTTCTCATCCAAAACTTTCTGGTATTGTGCTCATTATTTTTCTGCACATCAAGAGTCTCCTTTTTTTTGCTGAGTCAAAAAACAGAATATCCAATGCCGTTAGGGAATAGACAGGTATTTTGTGGCATGCGACGGAACAGTTGAAGCAATGTTGCTGAAAAAAAAAGTATTTTGCTACGAATGGCTGCGCGCAAATGTAAAACAATCCACTCGAAAAGAAAGCCCTTGAGAAACTCTCCTCACTTCTCCACTGCCTGAAAAAAAACCCATTCTTTTGCTCTTAAGATTATTCTAAAATGCTTCTCCTGCCCTCCAAACTTTCCACTTAAACCTTCGCACTGTAGTGCAAGTAGACAGCTATGACTGCATGTAAATTTGAGGTGATATTTTAAGTCTCTCCTTCAAGGCATCTTCATTTTTTTTTCTGTAGGATGCGCTGGCAGTTCTGCAACTGAAAATACAAAAAGAAAAAAATGGGAGGGGGGGAGAAGGCAAGTTATTAAAAAAGAAAGGGAGAGAGAGGGAGACAGACAGAAGAAATTCATGAAGTGACACGAGAAGCATGGAGGTAGGAGAGAAAAGACCTGCAGGCAGAAGCATGGGAGGTTAAAAAAATCATATGAGGCACTGACAGAATGTGTTATGGAATTAATAAAGGGAGTGTTTATTTAGATAAAAAGTTCCATTTCACAAAGAGAAAGCTTGCTCTATTTAAACTGTTTTTAAAGACAGCATTTGTTCCACTCCTTGAGCTGTCAGTGGGGTGTCCGTGGTGGTGGTTATCCCCGAACTGGGTCCAGGACACTGGAAGTATGGAGCGCTGTCAAGTTGAAAAAGGAGTTCTACTGGGCTTTTTTTGGCCTGTGGGACTTTTTGAGGCTGTTGATGGGTATCAAAAGGCCAAGCATGAGGCAGCCCTGGCAGTCGTGGAGAAAAAAAATGGATGTGGGAGGAGTTTGGGGAGGCCATGGAGGAGGACTGACAGCCCCAAAGAGGTTCTGGCACACCATTCTGCACCTTTGGAGGGAAAAGCAACACCAACCTCAACAAACAAGCAACACTGCTTATAGTAGAAGTGGGGAGCTGTTGACCTCCACTGGGAACAATTTGGGGCAGTGAAAGGAATGCTTTTAGGATCTCAATCTTGCTGACATGCCTTCCACCGAGTAGCAGAGGCTGGGGACTCAGAGGTTGACTCACTCATCACCCAAACTGAAGTCACCGAGGTTGTTCAGTGTTTCAAGTCTCTGAATGTGACAGGGCTTTCATGGTTGACATGCCTATGTTGCATTGCATGGCAGTTGGGGACAGTGCTGCAGGATTGGCAGACTGTTGTGGCGATACCCCTTTTCAAGATGGGGGACCGGAGGGTGTGTTTCAACGACTCACACTCACACTCCTCAGCTCCTCAGGATCAGTGCAGCAGCTGTAGTGATGCGATGATGTACCGGTCCATCGTGGTGAAGAAGAAGCAGAGCCAGAAGGTGAAGCTCTCTATTCACAAGTCAATGCACATTCCCACCCTCACCTAAGGTTCTGAACTGTGGGTCATGATCGAAAGAACAAGATCTCAGATACAAGCGGCTGAAATAAGTTGTCGCAAGATGCATCCTCAGAGATTGCTTGAGGAGTTCTGCCACCTGCGAGGAGCTCAGAGATGAACAGCTGCTCCGCCAGATAGAAAGAAGTGAGGTGAAGCGGCTCGGGCATCTGTTGAGGATGCCTCCCGGTCACCTCCCAAGGGAGGTATTCCAGACATGCCCCGCTGTGAGGAGGACCCCGGGAAGACCCAGGATTACCTCACCCAGCTGGCCTGGGAAAGCCTTGGAGTCCCCCTGGACAAGCTGACGGTGGTGTTTGGGAAGAGGGCAGTCTGGGAGTCTCTGCTGATACTGATGCTGCGACCCAGCTCTTAATAAATGGAAGACAACTGCTGGTTTGGTGGATGGATATTTGTTTAAATGAATATTGATGGAGCTTTCTTCAGAGCTCCTAAGTCTCATTCGATGGAGTCCCGCCTTGAAAATGTATCCATTAATGACCTGTCCTGAAACAGTTCATAGAACCTCAAATTCTGTGATTGCATGACTGAAAACAATTAGGAACCAAGTCCTTTATTGTAAACTACCTCCAAGTATCATTAAAGTAACACAATTGTTTGGCTATATCACACAGTTGTAAAGGTCGATTGCCATGATGCAATAAGCCACACAAGGCTTGATTGCAGACATTAACAAAACATTAGTTTCATTTTTAAATGATCCTATTTTTTAGTACTATTCAAGTAGTTCAATATAAGGCCTTCTCTGATCGTGAAAGGAGCTTGTGTACCGAGCTGATGCCTTTCTGGTTTCCATGCTCTTCCTGTGCACTACTGGGTCTATCCATTTGATTTGGATCTTGCAGTGTTGTTGGCACACTGTAGATTACAGAAAGGCGAAATGAACTAAAGCGTCTTTTATTTTTTTTGTTCCAGAAATTGAATCCTTTCAAAGGAATTCTTCATCTCATCTCTGTCTGGAATGAAAGTTTGAGAAAAGGGGACAACACAGGGAAGAGAAACAGGGATTGTCCACGGGGTTAAAGAAGAAAGCCTGCATGTGGCTTTATTTTTCCACTCATGAAATAAACAACACACAGTCGTGTGGAGAGATAGAGCCTGCAGCATGCTCCTCATCTCTGAACCATCTGGGCCTCAGATGAGCCGCTGTAAATAATACATCGTTATCATAAGTTCTGCTGACTGCATTCCAACACGACTACAACAATGCTGCCTCACAATATATTGCACTAAAAGACCTTTCAAATGGAAAGTGGGCTGGTTGGGAGCAGTAGTTTTTTTTCATCAATGAAGTTGTGCCAGATATGTTCCTCAACTAACCATTTTTCTGTGACGAGAGCAACACAGGAAGAAACATTAATACAGCACATATGAAACTGGTGTGACTAAATAGTTGCAATTTGGTAGAATGATAATGACCCATAGCAAAAAAGTGCTGCTCATCTGTTGTTCAATCTCTTGAGATAAGTTTGAGCTGCTCGTATTCGTCTCAATCAGCGAGCAGTTGTTTCTCACTTACTTCTCTTATGGGTCCCTGAGGAGCAGGAGGTAAGCCATGAAGAGAACAGACATGACTGGGACAAAGGAGGTTGTGTGGAGACTACGATTTGAGCCACTCTTGAGAAGTGGGACAAACAGAGGAGATCTCACAGTTGTCTGCCCCTGATCTCTGTTATGTCTCGGTTGTTATGAAGAAGAATAATGAGATGAATCTGAAATTAAAATGAGACAAATCTGAGAAGTAAGAACCTTCAAAGGGAACTTTTTACTGAGTGTCCAATGTTTCTGATTTCTTGATTGATCATTATACTAGATTGTCTCACATAGCAAGTAGCAAAGTTACAAAACTATTAGAAAAAAACAAATTACTGGTACATAAAATACTTATTTTTGCTAAATGTATTTATTTTTGATTAATGTTTTAAAAAATACATTTCCATAAATGAACATGTGTAACTGTGTGTGTGTCGCTTTCGCGTAATGTTGCCCCCCAGTCTGAAGACGTATCTGCATTAAGGGGTGTCCCATTTCTAAGTCACAAGATCGCCCTTAACACTTGGTTACGAGGGTTAATATTGAGGGTTGGGATTGAGGGTTGAGATTGAGGGTTAAGACTGAGGGTTAAGTGAGGGAATTGGAATTTGATCAAAACCTTATAGAAGCATGTGCATCACAAGAAACATTTTCACTATCACATTGTGGCTGCTTCATTAACAATCATTTAGTACACTGGTGTTAACATTAAATCAGGCCTTATTTATATGCCAACATATCACGCTTGCAGGATGAAGGAAGGAGAGAAGGAAAGGGGAGGGGTTCACTGAGAGAAACATGCTTTCTTTCTCGAGGCATAAATTACAGATCAGCTCTCACATGTTTGTGTTTACTGTAACACTCATGTGTTTCTTCGAACTCCATATCATCACATTCATTGCTTGAAAGGAGAGCACCCTGCAAGGTGGATGAAACTTATTTAAATATTGCAGTTTGTATGTTGTCATTGGCTAATTACCTTCGTTGACGAGACACAGCCAACCCACGGAGTAAAAGCACAACATGTTTATGTGCACATGTACTTTAATGCACCAATTTTGGGTCCCAGGGGTTCAGTGGATTGAGTGGAATATATGGTGTGCCGAGCAAGTTGCACCTTATTTGAGACAATCCTTTGTTGGGCCTAACACCTGATGATCAAGTCTGGCTCTTGTTTGTCGACGCTAAAGCGATCTCTGTCAATAGTCTTTACCAGGTTATGGTGAGAAACTCACTTACTGCCCCCCGCCCCCTCCCCTAGATAATTCATGGTTTTGCCAAGTTGTCACAGGTGTCCTGACTTCATATTTCTCCTGAGTCGATCGTCCATCTGCAGCATCATCATGCCCTTTACTCTTCACTCTCTCCTCGCTCTCCTCACTGGGTCTGTCTGCTATATTACCATAACATATTACAGCAAGTAACAGCTACTCAAACAAACTATAGCATAATGAACATATTCACAAGTTTACAAACAAGCCAATCACCAAATCCATTTAATTTTCCATCCTCAATGGCACGATGAAAAAACTCTGCAGGCGCCGGACGAAGACAGAGTGCGGCTTCGTGTTCTGCATGGCTTTTGTCAGAGTCCTCAGAGCAGTTCCAATAATTACTTTGCTGAATCCTGACAAGAAGGTTTCGGTTGTCATTGAAGCCCAGGCTTTGTCCATCCACCCAAAGACTTCCAGGAGAGTTGCGTGGTGCGTTCTCCAGGTTGCCCTGTTCTCCCTTTATCCACCGCTGCTTTCCACCACTCCCTCACAAGTTTCTGGCTCACTCCAAACGTTCTTTCTGCTGCCTGATTACCGTTTTCAGCTGCAAATTTGACTACTTAGATCTTGTAATCTTTAGGATTGAATTTTCTTTTTCATGGCATTTTTCCCAGTCTTTCTCGATTGCTTTCAGGTTTCCAGTAATGTTAAAGTCCCACTATGTAGCTTTTAGACCTCAAAACTATGCTTTTCTGACTCGTTTTGATGGC
Organism: Malacoctenus tetranemus; assembly: GCA_032274765.1. NCBI lineage: Eukaryota > Metazoa > Chordata > Actinopteri > Blenniiformes > Labrisomidae > Malacoctenus > Malacoctenus tetranemus. The sequence goes on along the minus strand of JAUESF010080229.1, from coordinate 2,799 downwards.
ACACCAACATCCATGGAGCACATTTTTCCAGCCGTCACTACCCAGCACCGTCCTGGGGGCTCAGCCACTGCACTATGTAACTTTGAGTTGCCGGGACGGGACCTTCCGTTGCGTCTGCATTTCGCTTTATGTCACATACTAACTGTATACAAACACACCTGGCTGCGGCTAGAACCGAACGCTGTGCACAATGGTTAAACCTAAGAAAATATTGTCGGAGCAAGCAAGAAAAAGAAAGCGATGGAGGGAGAGACAAGACGAGAGTCAGCACTGGTTTGGTGTTCACTTGCTGGAGAGACCTGAGAGAGAGAACGGGTGCAAGACGGATGCAGAATTAGCCTTGTTACTGTTGTGAATAAAATACTGTGGCGAGCAGCAATCACCTGAAAGACTGGAGGTAGTGGTGATTGACTGGCTCGGTCACGTGAATGTTGCCGTGTGGGTATTCGTGTTAGTTTGGTTATGTTTTGGTTCTTGTAACGTGATGTGGTGTGCAAACTGTGTTGTTTTACTCTTGTCTCATTGCTCTTGTTTGTGTTTGTGTTTGTGCATTGTGTTACTGCATTATGTGTTGTTACCGTGAGTGAGGGTCCTGTTCCTGTTCATGACCTCACCTGTTTTACATGTGATAATCGTTAATAAAAGCTGCGCTGACATCGGCTCTCTTGGCTAAGCGTCACGTGACTTCATCTCCTGATTCGTCACAATACTATTAACCACATTGTTTTGTGTGATAGTGTTTGCTCTCTCGTAATGAAATCCACCCGTGTCAACAGTGTTGTGGTCTAAAGGGCTCTTGCCATGGTTTGGCCGACACATCCGTGTCATTGTGGCTCAATGCAGCGTAGCTTAGCTGATGCTAATCTTGTTTTTATGTCTGGTGAATACACTGCACCTTGTCGCTGGACAGGTGTATGAGCATCACTGAAGTTTGGGCAAGGACGTGAACTGGCAAAGCGCCGCAGACGCGGCGCACAGATGAACGTTTGGTTTTACGACAATATCGCACCATCCTAGGACTTTAGGGGGCGGTAGAGAGCAAAAATCTGCAAAGTTACATCGTGGGACTTTAAGTTTTAGTGGTTTGGAAGGTACAACTTAGAGCGCCCTCTTGTGGTTGGCAGTGTGAAAATAATGAAAGTGTGAAATTACAGAATACAGAGTTACAGTAATTCACACATAAGTCGCTCTCAAGAATAGGTCGCACCACCGGCCAAACTATGAAAAAAAGGGCAACTTATAGCCCAGAAAATACAGTAATACTCAAGTAACATCCCCGAGTTCCTCAAAGCAGGGGCACAGCTGTGTGGTCAGCCTGTGGAAAATCCATGTCTGACATCGGTGATCAGGTCCTGTTCACTGAGCTGGGATTGCTGGTGACTGGCATATTACCCGTTTATTTTGCTCGGAGTGACGATCACTCACGATTTGCTGACGGATTGCCACCACAGCCGTCGCAATTCATAATGCCTCTCAGCTTTCATCATCTCCCTGTTCTGGCAGTCTTTCATTAGTCTGTCCTTTGCGCTTCTTGGCTCAGCACTGCATTCATGGCATGACACAACATCACGCGGTACAGTTGTGTTTCCATTACAGTTGGTTCCACCTCAGCATGTATGCTTGCCATGTTTTTCGGACTAGACATTGCTCTGGAGTAGAAGTCTCACCAACCAAAAATGCATGATAAAAAACAAAAAAACCTAATATATAAGTGCCATTTTGGGGGGACATTTATTTGACAAAATCTGTGACCAAGAACAGATACTTTATCTTGAAAGGCAATTAAAAATATTAATAAATTAGAGAAAAAGAAACTGAGTAGGTATCCACGATCCTACTGTAGCACATTTAGCCACACCAAACAGAATAGACACTGAACTGTGAACAAGTCTGGTATGCTAATGTAACACATTAAAAGAAGTAATAAAGGAAAGCAAAAAAAACCTATGGCATAATGAACACGCTAACAAGTTTACAAATCACAAATTTCTCTCCAAATCACCAAATCCATTGAATTTTTTATCCTCAATGTCACTTCTGAACAACTCCATTTGTGCTACGGTTTCAGTGGTCCAGAAGGTACAGGTACACAAACTAAGAGCACACTCTTGTGGTTGACAGTGTGAAAAGAAAGAAAGTATGAAATTACAGAACAGGGAGTTCCTGTAATTTCACATTTTAGTCGCTCCCAAGTAGAAGTCACGCCCCGGCCAAACTATGAAAACAAGTGCAACTTATAGTCAGGAAAATGCAGTTGTCATTACAGTTCATGCTTATCGCTGTGTCTGAATGCCAACAAAATAATTCCTTTTGTGAGAGTGGACACAGCTGATGTCGTGAATGGATTAGCTTCCATTTCGGTCAATTTGGATGCAGCATTCTACAGTTGTGTATTTGCTCCCGCAGAAGGGTCAACTCGTCAACAGTAAGGCACAGTTCTGCACAACACCAACTGTTGCCACACACACACCTCAACAGTGGGGGACATTACAGCAAAAACCAGCAGTGTGATGTTGCCACCATTTTTGGCCACAGGGGCTGCAAAAATTATCAGGTTCGTCACGTCTACATCACTAATCAAAATCAATGACAAATGTACTTGTTGATGCGCCTTTTCTTTTGATCAAAGATTTTTCTCTTTTAACTGACGCCGTTTCTTTCACTGCCCTGTCCGGTGATTGGCCTCAGCAGCAACATGAGGTGAGAGAGTGGTAGTGGTTGCGAGAGAGAGTGTGTGTGTGTGTGTGTGTGTGTGTGTGTGTGTGTGTGTGTGTGTGTGTGTGTGTGTGTGTGTGTGTG
>JAUESF010080181.1:0-12799 GCA_032274765.1 Malacoctenus tetranemus | reverse complement strand
CTTTGTCTTGCCTTTTTATAGTGGTAGTAGTTTTTCCCTCGTAAGAGTGATTTTTAGTTGTGTAGTTTTCCTCTGTCAGAGCGAGTTTCATTTGACACTTTGTCATTAAAGAATCATTTATTTTTGAACGTTGCCTCCTGAGTCGTGCGTTTGGGTTCACGTCCTAGCCCGGTTGTGACAATTGTGGATCCAAGCCTGCAGCCAACTCCAAGAGTACCAAGTCATGATTCAGGTTCACATTTTGAGAAGATATATAACATAACTGGTACAAAAACGATTTTCAGCAGGTTTTGAGAAACAAATGGAAAGACAGAAAATGTTCCATTTTATTTAATAATAAGCCCTTAATAAATGTAATTTGACAAGGAAAAAAGGCTTGTGACTAAAGCAACATTGAATCAGCTGGGCTACCTACAATTAGTCCCATTCAGAGGTAATGTAATCAGTTTTCATTTGAAGCCACATAGGTTACAGGGTTACGTGGTCCTGTCCAGGTCTCCTCCACACAGGGTGTCCACCCACACGTCACTGCTCTCTGTGTCATGCGATGAGACCTAATACTCAATGGTCACCGCCTTTGTCTTCAAGTACTCATTGAGAGCCTCCCGTCCTGTTGGAAAACACATGGCGTTAAAAGATTTGTCTCAGTGCAAACTCAAAGAAATGAAAAGAGTCAAGATAAACATGAAGCAAGCATCATTTCTTGTTTTCAACAAGAAAACCATTTTCTGCTTAAGGTGTGAACTGTCCAGATTTCCAAGTAGTGGATGAAATACCCATTTTAATACTTGAGTCAAATACTAGGACTTTGAAGACCAAAGTCAAAGTGAAATGGAAAAAATCCGACTGACTCATCAGCCACATCAGTTGGTCTCATTTTGTTAAAATGAAATTTCTACAGAAAGTGCAGAATTGGTATTTCTTTGCAGGATTTCGTCTTACCCAGGTCTTTGCCAAATCCAGACTGCTTGAACCCTCCAAAAGGTGCAGCCACATCAGTTTTGTTGTAGGTGTTGACAAAAACAGTTCCAGCGTTGAGCTTTTCGCTGACATACAGAGCTTTGCTGATGTCCCGTGTGAAAACACCCGATGCGAGACCGTACTCGGTAGCGTTGGCTCTTTTCACGACATCTTCCACATCACTGAAGGCAGAAACATACAGTAGTGTTAAGAGCAGAGGCGACTCAAGAGGTGAGAAGCTATAGAGGATTCTGAGTGACATCATGTGATCACACGATTGTTGAGGGATCCACTATCTTGGCTGTCTAGTGGCCATCAAATCATTGCTGTACAGCAAAGTTCAAAGGTGAAACTCATGTTTTATGACCAAAAAAACTGTCAAACAGAGTAGTACTGCTGCTCTCTGTGCTCTTGTGCATCTCTGAAACAAACCTTGTACCACACTTTTCTGACTCAACTGATATTTGCCTCTCAAGCCTTTTTTGATGAATTTGAACAAGGTGCTATTGACTGTCAGTAGGACAACGCGGTCTTGGGGATAATATTTACCCCGACACATTGCTCAGTGTCCCAGACAGCTGAACTGGTTTGTGGTGGCAGGCAAAAATGGAGATGAAGCCGGCCTTTTTAGTCTGACCCTAAATTCAACTGGATGCATGTGTGTTGCAGGATGTCTGCTCTGCTTGTCCGCTCCATGTTCTGCAGTCTATCAGCTCTGCTATGTTTCTCGAGTATCCAACAAAAATAGAAGCTCTGCATATGTGCTGCAGAGGCTCCATAGCACCACAGCTGTGACGGGGTCGCAGCGCAGCAGTGAACACTAGCCTTCCCACCACAGGTGGAAACACAAACATTAAGTGGAGTAGAAACATGTTGGCTCTGTACCATGCCAGGAAGCAGAGCAGAATGCATATGCATCTGTTGGAAATTAGGTATTACTTTCCCTCTTTGCTGGAAGCATGTAGCCCTGGTGGTGAGGTGGAGGCTTAGCAACTTTCAGTTCATACAGCTGCAGTGGAGGAAGAGCTAACAGTCACAAAGCTGACTGTGCTGTCAGAGCAGGTGAGAGGGAAAATCTGTGGGATCCCGAGTTGTCACCATGGTAACAGTGACAAACCAGCAACTTCTTTTACGGAAAAAAATGGAAGGGAAGCGATGGCCTTAATGGATGATTTCAGGATTTACTTGCTAAATCGTCCGTAGCTTGCATTCTGTACATGCCATTATGTGTGTGGCTATGGTAAGTGCTGAGTATTTACTGATCACAATATAACTGACTTTGTTTTGCTTTCATTCTTGTCTAGTTTTTTAGAGGCCAAAATTATCACGTGACTTCTGATGTCATCTAAGAATCCTTTATCGGATATGAGGCACAATCCTTATTTCAAACTGACCCGCTCTTGAACTTGGAGATGATCATAATGGGACCAAATGACTCCTCTTTGGCGATGAACATGTGGTCCTGCACATCCACAAACACTGTGGGCTCAAAGAAGAACCCTGTGGGCAGACAACAAATAACACATTTACATGAGAACAGTTATATACAGTGGGCAAGGCAACACTCTTTGTATCAAGGCATTGTTTTCTTTTTGAAAAACATGTGGTTTGGTTAGTTAGATCGGTCAGATGATGGAAAAAAAAAACCTTTATCCAACAAACAATGGAAAAACCTGTCTTTTTTCCCCACAAGGGGTCACAGAAAAGCTGAAACATGTCCATCATCTCCGCTACTCCCCCTTGCTCCTCTAGGGGCATCCCAAGCCACTCCCAGGCCTCTCTGCAAACAAAATCTCTCCAGCGGGTCCCAGATTGGCCAAGGGCCGTGCGTGGTACACCTCCAGTCAGAAGCGACCAGGGGGATCCTGGTCAGATGCCAGAGGCAGCTGAGCTGGCTCCTCTCAAAGAAGAGCGGCAGTCTCCTCAGGAGGAATGAACTAAAGTAGGCCTCACTCCATCAGAAAATGAAGAAACCTGCTAACTGCTTGTATCCTTGGCCATATTCCTATGGTCATGACCCAGTGTTAAATTCCAAAAGTAAATTCATCTTTATGCTTTAGCCGGTTCTTACCTGGTCTCTGCACCGGTTTGCCACCACAAACCAGAGTCGCTCCTTCCTTGACACCCGTCTCACAATACTCCAACAGTTTGTCCAAGTGGGCTTTGTGGTTCTGAGGGCCATGGTCTGTGGAGCGGTCGAGTGGATCCCCAATTTTCATCTTCTTTACTTCTTCAACCTGAGAGAAAGCACAAAATAACTTGAAATCAAACAAATAGGACAGTGTCGATCCATCTCATTCAGTCAACTATCCTGTCACTGCTCTGTGCAGATACACGATGCCCTACAACTACAAGCTTCAGCCAGCTTTGTAAGGGGCTTGGTTGTGGCTACATTTTGGCATGATAACCAAGAGGTATGACTCTGTCCATTTTCTATAGGTATTGTCTATTTAACCTGAAACCTAATCCCAAACACACTTTGGAAAATACATGCCATTAGCTGTCAGACCGACAGAAATGAATGCAGAAATATAAAGCTTTCAAAAATACTTCACAGGTGTCAGCCATTTGAATTAAGATATAAGGCCAGATCGACTCCCTCATTTGCATTTGGGTGTGGAGTTAAGAAATTTGCATCTGGGTGTGAACAGTGACTCTCTAATCGAGATAGCATAAATGACAACAGCCACAAAAGGGTGAGAGACACACACAAAAATCAGGGTTTGAAATGCTTCATAATTTAAAGCACGATATAATTAGAGAGATAAAAGCACCAGGTGACTTTTGACCCTGTAGAACGAGTGGTAGATAAAGCCAATAAATACTTCAATGAGCTACTGCAAAGAAATCTGATTGAGTGGATGAAATGGCTGACTTCAAATCTACTCTGAGTTCCTCCAACAGCCCCAACACAGCTGAACAGGCAAATTTATGAGCGCTTCCTTCCTCTGTCACTCCAAAAATGTTTATATGAGGGTGAAAATGCATTTTTTTTGCATCTTCTTTGATTGTTTTGTTGTCTCTTTCATGCTACAATGACTGCAGCCATGTGTGTAAGATTACCCATATAAACCGTTTGGTAAGGTTTGCATGTGTTGAATGAATTTATTTGCATTTTCTCATCCCAGCACACACAGTTAAGTTTTAAACATTGAATACTACTGCAATGTATATTGCATATTCGTTGAGGCAATCACATTAACTGGATGCGGATACACTACTTTCCACTCTTAAACGATGCAACCCTTTGCACCCACTGTAAGTTTGTACTTGTAGCACATCAGTAAGAATCAGAACAAGTTTTCTTGAATTTTGATATACAGACAACATTGTTCTGACTGACAACCCTCAGTTTAAAACAAACATCACCTACCACTCTTCTTAAAAACTCTTCGTGAATAGTGTCCTCTACAAACAGTCTGCCAGCAGCAATGCAGTTCTCCCCCTTGTTGAAGAACACTGAACTCATGCCCTGGAATGAAGAGATCCTCACAAGTGACTTTTTTTCTCCAATACTGTGTGAAAAAACAAAAGCAAGATGAGTGCCTGTGTGCACCCACCATGCGTACAGCCTTGTCCATGTCACAGTCACTGAAGATGATGAGTGGTGACTTTCCTCCAAGCTCCAAAGAGACCTTCTTCACATTGCTGACTGCACAGCTTCAGATAGACAAAAACACAGATAACGTGCATGAGCAGTGGAGTCATTTTTTTGGAATCGCATTTTAAATTTGAGGATATATTACCTCTTCATGATGTGTTTCCCAATTTCAGTTGAGCCAGTAAAGCCCAGTTTCCGTACATCTGGATGGTCTGACAGTCGCTGACCAACCAGAGTGCCTTGAAAACAAAGCACCTCATAGAATCAGCCTCAGGCTTGTGTCATCAACTTACTTAGTTCTGTTGCGAGTCTTTACCTGATCCTGGCAGGATGTTAATCACTCCTTTTGGCAATCCTGCTCTCGCTGCCAGTTCTGCAAACTTCAATGCTGTCAGCGGAGTGACCTGGAAAGGTATAGTGGATGCAAAATAAATTACTGGATTCTAAAACATTGAATGAAATTTCTGAAACAGATGAGTCTGACCTGTGCAGGTTTAAGAACCACTGTGTTTCCAGCGGCCAGACAAGCTGCTGTCTTCCAAGCCAACATCATCAGAGGGTAGTTCCAGGGAATCACAATAGCACACACCCTGAGCACCAAGAAAGGGGCCCCTTTTACATTTCCTGCAATTCATCCATTCCCTTATACCTCTCCAGGACAGAGTCATTGGCCAGCAGTCTGGACTGAGATGCCCTGACTTCCCTCTTTCTAATCAAGTTTCCAACTCATTGAGCACTGCTCTAGTCCAACAAGCACAGGGAAAAGGCTGACTTACTGTCAGAAACGTAAACCGAGCTTCTGTGCTTGTGTTACAGAGATCCCACATACCCCATATTCTTGAGTCATCCCCTACGAAATGTGGAAGGAGATACAGACAGTGGAATGTCCTCTATTTGTCCCAGAAGTACATTTGGACAGCTTGGGCAATCTCCCATCAATCCGCATTGTCCAGCCATGTGTGTCAGTGTGTGTATGTTTTGTTTTGTGTACCTGTGTGCATTTTCACAGGATACGAGTGCATTGGATTAAGTGTGGTCCATGTTCCATATGAATGAGTCTCCACGGTACCATATGCATATGAACCATGACCTGTTAGCTGTAGGGCAAGGCCCACCCCACCCCATCCCATCCCTCCTGGTGGCTGTCATTAACTGCGATGGAAGTACACCTTATGCAACCCCTCGACACACACACAAACACACACACCTTCACCACCCGTCTTCTACCCCCACTGCTACTTCTTTGCAAATCATCACTCTCACCCACATCCAGGCCCTCACCACACCCCCACCAGCACCTGTATCCCACCATCACAAGACTGTTCTTGATGAGCTGAATTGTGGACCAACCCAGTTGTGATGCAAAGCCAAACACCCACCCGCAAGCTGAATTTCTTGATCTGTTAACATCCTTTGTCATGATTATGAGAGTGAAAGGTGAGTGAGATCATTCACAATCCACAATAATTTGCTCTCAAACCACTATGCTTTGTACCCTATAGGTTCTTTTTTGGTGAATGTCAGGTTCCGATTGGGCCTGGCCTGATTGATGGGGATGGTGCTTCCCTGTGAAGGAGGAACATAGTTAGACAGTGTTTTGTACTAGACTGTCTTTCAATATGATATAAAAAGTGTCAAGGTAAAGCTTTGAAATCAGAAGACTTACTTGAATCTTGTCACACCAGCCTGCAAAGTATCGGAAGGTCTGAATGGACATGCCAACATGAGTCTTTAGAGCAAGAGTGTAGACAGCTCCAGAATCAATGGCTTCAATGGTGGCCAGCTCCTCCTGGTGCTTCTCCATCAAATCAGCCAGGCTGTGAGCAAGGGGGGCAGAAAACACACTGGGTTTTTCAATCCAAGGCTGGAATCTCTGGAGGTTTTGAGGGCAATCGAGACATGTACTGGGACATGCCAGCAAAATGAATGTAGGGGCATTTGACCAAATTTTCTACTTTTTACTTTTTCACAGTTTAGTATCTAAATCAAATTCCATTGGGAAAGCATTTTATAGTGCGATTTACCCAATCAAGTGAATATGTTCAAAAACAAGGCTTGACACCTAGACACAGGACCACTCCCTCAGCAGAGGGTCTGGGACCCAATATTCTTGAATCATCCCCTACATGACAATTTCGACTATAGCTTTTGACTATAGCTTGTGACAACAGGAGGGTATAAACTTGATCCACGCATCCACTGCACACACATGCAAGTACGCACGCACCAGCCAAATCATCAGAGCCCTAACCAGGTGCCAAAATGACAACTGCAGGAACAGTTGTTGGACTGTCATCCTGCTGCAATCTGTCACATCATGTTAAAAGCCAGTTGCACAACTTGCAAATAACTCAAGTGTGAGGCTGTCTACTGACTTGTAGATAAGCCTGCCTCTGTCTCGTGGATTCATCTTGCTCCACTCTCCCTCTTCAAATGCCTCCTTGGCAGCAATCACTGCCTTGTCCACATCACTGATCTGGGCCAGAGACACGTCACAGATGGCCTGCAGGACAGAGCAAGGCAAAAATAAATAACAGGCAGCAGAAAGAACTGGACAATAAGGAACATAAGTCAACTACAACCAATAGGATGAACTTCAAGCTGCTATATACGATGTGTTTTTTTTTATCACAAACACATTCCATCCAAAAACAGGAACTACTGTTCTCATGATCACAATCAAACCAAAGGTCGGCATTTTTCATTCATAAGTCAATTGTGATAAAACTCTGGATCACTTTTCTTGCTAAAACTGGTCCAATGACAATGCTTGACAAGTAAGTCAGTGACATCTCCAAGGGTGCACTACAAAAGTGAAGGCCTCAGACACCACAATGTGTATGCCACTCTTATGCATTAGCTTCAGACTCAGCCTGAGTGACACAATTCTCTGCTGAAATGGTGTCATGTATGCAAATAATCCTCATCATCTCAGTCACACTGAACTGCATCAAAGCCCCTCTTTAAGAAAGGGCTACAAAGAGGGCTCAGCGCATCCCTTCTTTGTCAGGGACTGAGGAGAGACTTTTTGGTTCGGGTACACTCATTGAATGGCGTGGCTCATAGGGCCTGGCCCTTTTTGGTAGGTCACTGGGTTTGCCCTTGGCATGTTAAGCACTGAGGAGCAGTGGATGGATGATCAAAGTGCATCGGTGGCCCGGGGTCCCAGGTGATGGGAGAAGGGAGCTTGGGTGGTGGGGTGCTATACGGTGTTTGGCAGGTTCAGCTGATTCCCCCGGCCTCTGTGCGATCTGTGTGAGATTTTGATTCCTCCTCTCCACCTTATTGATGACTTCAACATTTCACTTGTCAACACAACACAAACGTGTCCCATTTTTTAGCCTTGGTCATGTTGATGGTGTATATTAACAACATGAATGGAAGCAATAATTGTGTTATATGTCTCTCACCTTGCCGTCTGTGGGATTAATGGTCTTATAAGTTTTTCCTCCCTCCGCATCTACAAACTCTCCATTAATGAAGAGTTGATGAGGCATCTTCAAAGTCATGTTGTTGATCATTTTTTCCACCTGAGAACGTAAACAGTAATATTGAGCAGCATAATATCTCTAGCTATGAATAACAAATGATTCATGATAAATAGTTTCTCACATAATCAACAATCAGCTCCTCTTTATCATCTTCTCCTCTGAGCTTCCTGACACATGTCTGGATGAAGTCCTGAAAGCTGGTGTTCATGTAGACATCTTCATTCTGCAGCTGGCAGCTGCTGGCCCGAAGCTTCACCTCCTCCACAAGCCTGACAGGAAAAGCAGGGAAAGAACAAAAGGCAGTAAATTAGTCGAAACATGAAAAGATTGGGAAACAGTTGAATCATCTCGTATACTTTATATGTTTCAGACTCTCACTTATCAGTCACATTGTCGACATATACCCTATAATTTTTGTTTAGTTTAAGGTATGTTTACATACAAATACATATACATATATACATGTATAAGGGAAAAACACTTGTGATAAAAAAAGGGCTGGAATTTCATCAAATGTAGGAAGCTGTGTTGGTAAGTTTTCCAGTTTATGAATATGACAAAAAAATAGCTGTTGTATCCAACAGCTGAAAAGTCAAATGCAAAAGAGGAGATCTTTGTTGAGCTGTGGCTCTTATAGCTTAGGCTCTAGTCAGAGCTGCAGACTGCACCCTAAGAGAAGGTTAAAGACAAATGTTGCACTGAATGACCGCTACTTTGTTTCAGCTGGAGCTTTTTAGCTCCTGACCGCACCTTTCAAATGTATTGCCAATCCATTGGGTTTGATTGTCCTTAAGGAGTGTGAAAACCACTGCTTCCCAAATAAAAAGGTGCCTTGCACAATTTGACAAGAAAGTTGAGCAAAGGGAAGCAGAAACAATGTGTTTGACAGCTTGGCTTCATTACCTGATCACATCCATAGAGGCAGCACCGGACTTGAAAAAATCAGTGGAGTCTTCAACATCACTGACATTAGTCAGGATGCTTTTCCAAACTGCCTGTGGGGCAAAGCTATTTAGATCAGTACCACAAAAAAGGAAAAGTTCCATTTTAACCTTGACATAACTAGAAGAGATCATTCTACCTTCATCTGCTCAGCAAATGATTTCTCCTCCTCGGTGAGCTCCAACACAGTGTTGCTTCCAGACTGGAAATAGTTTGCTGCAGCAATCATCTTCCCATTCTCAAACTGCAGGTTCTTCACTAGACACTGCACACAGCAGCAGAGAAAGAAGGTCTAAATAAAGTGTGTGTGTACTGTGCTGCGCTACAGCAAGACACAGACCAATGAGCGTTATTCATACGACACAATTTCAAATTGTTGTTTTATGTCAAATGCCAGAATTTCAAAGCAATGTTCCTCTCCCCATTTCTGAATTGGATGTAACAATTCTAGCAGGTGCATTCACCTCTTAATAGGATAAATCGAAGCATTCATTCTAAAGACATCTGTGTTTCGTGAGATATTCCTTTGTTGTAACAATGCTTGGCAATGAAGCTCAGGCCTGTTTTGTCCCCTTAAATGGTGGCAAAAGTGTAAAGAAAATACACTTCTGTAATGAGTTGTAAAGATGAGTTTGTTTGTAGTACCCATAACAACTTGGCCAAACCTTCTCAATCAATGCCGATTACACAGCCCATTCTAAAGCGCCACATCGCTGCTCCACCCAAACCCAACCATAGCGGGATTATGTACCTTCAACGGGAACCACAAGAACACATTAATAGGGATGAAAGTGAGTTTCTCCTGAATAATTAAGCCAAGCTTGTGGTGGGACTGGGTTTGGTGGTGGGGTTATCCTTAGTGCATACTTGGTCCCACCTCGACTCTTTGGAAACACACAGGCTATTTGGTGATTGGCCAGGCGTGGGGAGCGTGGCCCTATGGTGGTGCATTCATGGCTTATGAAAGCTACATGAGCTGCTTGGAATCATCCAACAGTGTGTGGCAGGATGCACCTTGACTTTGGTGATTGAGTCCACTGTACATAGGAGCGCTCAGAAAGTGCAAACCTTCACAGAGTGGCCACATATTACAATAGCACAGCAGAGAAAACACATTTTTCCCCACTTTGGGCCACCAGATTATTTATTTAATCAGTTGTTCCCTGTAACACACCTCACTCAGCTCGCAACAGGAGCAGAACACTCTCAAGCAACAACTAATCATCAACCTTTTTTGCAAACGAGACCATTCCTCACCCTTAGGGCAGGGTGAAATGGACAAAACTTCATGGTTTGATTTTCCTTTTGGGTGAATGTCAATATATTATATGTACAATGTGTGACTCAAATATATTCATTTTCTGTAAAGAGACATTAAAAAAAATTTTTTAGGTCAAACTTACAGGTGTCAAATTCAACAGGGACATTCAACAACAACCAACAGTACAATATCACTATGTACATGAAAGCTTGGTAATAAAACTGATGATTTAGAACCAGGAAGATAAAAAAAGGCGTTGTGGCTGAATAAAAACCTGAAAGTGCCCTGTTTGCCTTTGTGTTTGACGCTGTTAACATCATTCCCTGCACAATGAGCGGCTTGCATTCTGTCCATGTGACCTTTTCGACCTGCTTGGAAACATTGCCGAGCAGGTCCTACAAAGTTTCAAAGGGACCCAGTAATTAATGTAAATGTCGAGGATGTAAATGGAGACCAAGTTGAGCTGAACAGAGCAGGTATGATTGTAAAAGCACTGTCACTGTCAACTTTGACCCGAACTAGGCTCGGCCAGTGAAACACATTGCACAATGCTGACAGAGTAGAAATTACACAGATATCTTGAATGTCTCATAGGACACCATACAGATCTTTGCAGCAGTGTATGATGTATTGCTCATTGTTATTTAGAAAAGTGAAAAAAGAAGGGAGAACTTCTCAGATGTGTACTGACAATTGCAAGCTCACTTACCCTCTTGCCGTCATTACCAAAGAGCACCAGGCCTGCCTTGGTAATGACACCTGGCTGGCAGGCTCCAGGGATCTCAAGGGGCCGACCGTTAACAGTGGTGTTGTTGGCCACGAGAGTGGACCCATAGAAAGTCACTTTCTACAGAGAGAGAGGCTGTCTCAGTTTCACAATATTAGGAAAGTGGACAGAATGGTTTGAGCCAACAGTGATTGGTCATCACAAAGTGAGATGTTCTTGTAGCCAGATTCAGAATGATTGTCTGGATAATTTTCATTTGTACGAAAGAGTTCTTTCTTGACTCCAACCTGCCCATCAATCTCTGCCCAGGCTCCAGGCACTTTGTCATTTCCTCTGATCCAGTTGTGGAGTGCCTCGGCAGACTGGTCCCAGTTCACCTGTGGACACAGGAAACTGTATTTCACAACTTTGTTCTCACAAGTCTTTCCTGCTCTCACATAAACAAATATCTGCTATCAGCAGGTCATGCATTGAGATAGCTGACAAGTTACCTCCTGCCTTTTGATTAGACCTGCTTCAGTGAGGACCTGACTATTAGTGTACTGTAAGTATTTCTGAGTCCTTCTCACTGAGGAGTTCCAGTGTAACTGGAGCAGCTGAATTTGAAGGCTACTGTCATCCTCTGTAGTTGGATGAGGCTTTCCAATACTAAGAGCTTTAAAAGATGGCTTCCTCAAACTTCCAACTACAAAAGGAGCCAGCGGGGAGCACCATTAGGAAAACGAAATCAACCTTCTCTGTCTCTGCTTCTCTATCTCTCTGTCTCTCTCTCAATCTCTCTCCACTCAGAGGACATCTCGGCTGAATCTGTCTGGGTAACAAATTACATAGAGAGGGTTAATCTGATGGTGAACCGATTCTATTCGGTCAATGCCAAAACAAATGTGGAAACAAGTTTACAGGTCCAGGGTCACAAAAAGAGCATGTGGGTTGTTTCCTATGAAAAATTGTGGAAACAGAAAGAAGTCAAAGCATGATTCTCAAAAAAACTCCTGTTTAAACGAAAAGTTGTCTCTGTCTCACTTTCAAAACAAACTTTCCATCTAATATTCTCATTCCCAACTGTGTCCATCCTGCTCACTGCCAGTAATTTCTATCATTCTTTTAATCATCTTTTTAACATTACTTGTGCTAAAAGAGAATGTGAACATTAGTGTTGAAGAAGGTAAAGCCAGCTGCATTTAAATTCTACTTAAACATCATTTATAATGATGAGTGCCTGCCACCTCTAACCCTAACCACCTATTTGATCTGTCAAACAGGTGGTTAGAAGATCGAGATACAAGCAGCTGAAATGAATTTTTCCTTGCAGGGTGGTGGGACACACCGTCAGAGTCGGGTGAGGAGTTCTAACACTCAGGAGGAGCCCAGAGTAGAACTACTGCTCCTCCACATAGAGAAGAGCCAGCTGAGGTGGTTGTTCAACGGGGGAGACAGAATGCCCCCGAGAGAAAGAGCGATAATGCAAGCATAGAAGAAGAACTCCCGCTGTTTGTGTTTCCATTGTGCTGTGAGCCAGACTAGCACGAGGTTGGCGTCTCTCAGAGTTGGAAAAAGCTGCTGATTAGTCGTTTTCACCGTGAAATTAAGAAGACGGTTCGAGTGTGTTCCTTATCGGGACAGCTGACTCTTGAACACTCCCTCTCAGCTGGTCTGCCGTGGTTTCTGGTAGTGTCGTGAACTTGCAGGAGTGCAGTTATTTACAGCTGTTTAGGCTCTAAAAACATTCTAAATGATTTTGTTGCGAGTCAATTATGGATGGTACCCACTCAGGACACTTGGATTACATTGGACGAGCAGTATGGAGGAATATTGAC
>JAUESF010080099.1:0-12804 GCA_032274765.1 Malacoctenus tetranemus | reverse complement strand
GTGTGTGTGTGTGTGTGTGTGTGTGTGTGTGTGTGTGTGTGTGTGTGTGTGTGTGTGTGTGTGTGTGTCCTTTATGCCAGGGGATTTAGATGGAAAATCCCCATATCTGACAGTAGAGTCTATTAAGATTCTGCACAACACGCCGGCTGAGGTTTCACTGGTGGGTGGAGGGGGGATTCTCTGGCGCTACAAAGTCTCTCTCTCTCTCTCTCTCTCTCTCTCTCTCTCTCTCTTTCTCTCTCCTCCCTACATCTCTAATCTTTACCTTGCTGCCCTCTCCTCTCCCCTCGACACACATTTAAGCACCATCAACACACGCACACGCGCACACACACACAAACACACATCCTTTTTCTTCCCTCTGTCTGTTTTCCGCCTCCCTGCAACACTCTTGTTTCCCGCCTGGCAGATGAGCTGCAATGGTACTGCAGCACAGGACAGTAAGAGACTGCGCTCACCTGATGTGTAACACCACCCAACTCTGTGAGCCCTCCCCCTCCACCATCACCACACACACACAATGAAAACCTTGAATTTTTGTCCCCACAGACACACATGTCCTCATGAGTTTGTGTGCAGTCACGTTCAGGTCCCTCACAAGTATAGGAAAACAAAGTGACACACAGACATACCTTCATGCAGCATAACAAGGTGATTCTTTCCCATTAAGAATCCAACCCAAACTTAATCGTCCACATTCCATACGGATCCCAGGCAGTGTTCTGTTAGTTTTGTGTGCAGACCAACCATGTGTGGTTGCTCTCAGCTGGAGAAGACCCCACAAATATGGTAAAACAGGGACAAACACACAACAGGCCCACTCTATCGAGTAGATGCCAGTGCAGGAGAAAAGACTGGAATTCATTGAGACGAGGTGAGGACGCAGAGCGTTTTCCTCTCTGTCCTGGTCTGTTGTGCCAAAGCATCTCTCAGGCGTTCAGTGGTTTTTCTTTTTTAGTGTTATGCCAAAAGAAACCAAAAATGCGATTTTGTTCCCCATGGAAATAAGAACAAGCACGATTTTTTAAATTTTTTTCTCCAAGGCTGATCCTCATCTTTCAGAAAACAACTGAAGACAAAGTTTTGTGTGAGTCGTGCTGCGACTCTGCCAGGTGGAGATTTTGCACCTCGCCACTGCGGTCAAAGCTCCGTCGGTTCCCACTCAGGCCGCATGCACCTGTGACCTTTAAACGTGCAGCCGACGGGGGTGACAGCTCGTCCAGGTCTTACTGCGACACGACTCCGGACGGATGAAAGGCTTAGTTTTTTTTTAGCGCGTCTGGAGCTCACGGATCTGTACAACACTGCCGCGAATTTGCAGCGCTGCCTTGACAAGGAGTCTGCAGCCGTGACAAATCAGAACAGGAGTCCTGCAAAGGCCCCGACAGGTCGGATAAAAAGGCTCCTCGCTCGGAGTCGAGCGAGAGGTGCGGCGGGCAGAAACGGCTGCAAATTGAAAATAGGCCGGAGTCCTAAGCAGGCAGGCAGCAATGATGGCTGGATCACTCAGGCTTTAGTCGTATTTACACTCCAGGATATAAATTGAATTTCAGGCCCTAAAAATAGCACATTTCACTCAATACAGTGGCTGAAAAGCAAAGGTGCCCTTTGAAACTTTCCAGCTTTTACATAAATCAAGGTTTTGGGGAGGGGGGGGGGGTCTGTAATGGTCGTCTCCTGGTCTGAAGGTTGAGGGTTCCATTCCCCCCGTCTCACGCCGCCCGCTGGACAATGTGTCCTCAGGCACGACACACAACATTTTCTCTTCTTCATCTTCCTGAAGACACTTGTCACACTCACACACTTCAGACGAGGACTCGAGGGGGGAACGTTTTTAGGTCTTTTCACTCTACAATGCTGTTCCACTTTTTTATTGAGATTTCAGAATACAAAATGTGAAATGATCTGGTCAAAAAATTCCCCTGGGAGCGTGCGTGCGTGCGTGCGTGCGTGCGTGCGTGCGTGCGTGCGTGCGTGCGTGCGTGCGTGCGTGCGTGCGAGCGAGCGTGTGGAGCAGTTGTTTCCTTGAACGAAAGCACAGGAAGAAGATGCATCAGATGCTAAAAAGTGCTAACTTCCAAAATCAGTCCAGTGACTTTTGTCTGCTGGACTGTTTGGTTGATGGTTTGTCAAAGAACGACGTTCATTCACACTGTCACCCTGGACTGATGGGAGTTTAGCGCGGTCCGACACCTCTGCTCTGTGGCGAGCTGCGTGCTGACCACCGCGGGGTGGACTGGGACCATTCTCCTTGGTTTTGAACCACATTTGAGGTGTTTCTTCTTCCATAGTTAAAGAACAGTGTCAGAAACGATCCTGACAGAGGCAAACACACGCTTCAGTCCCTCTGAGCTCTTTGGTCATTCATGCAAATCAAAAAACACTAATAATGTTTGCGTTCCAACAAGCTTGGAGAGAAATAAAGGGTTGAACAAGCCTGCACTTTTCCATTTTTGGCAAAAAATAAAAAGATTAGATCATAGGAACATTGTGAACATGGTCTTGCTCAAATATGACTCATTAAAAAAAAACCTCCTCTAAAGATTGGCGGCCACCGAGTGGAGCTAATCAAACATTTTGAGTCTTTGTCACTGCTTCCATCAAACACACCATTACATTAACATACACTGATGTTCGAGGCATTTGCGCCGCAAACTGTGTGTGACCTGAGTCTCTCCGTCTCCACTTTATCATCAAGTCATAAAGTCACGATGCTTCATCCTTTCACGGCGTGAAGAGTCAAATCCCAGCTCAGCTTTTCTCCCTCGGCAAACCTCTCACGTCAAGTTGTATAAACAGCGATTTTTGCAGCCATTGAAAACTTGCTGGCTCGCCGTCCTCCTCAGGGACGCCTCCCTTTCATAGGCCGTGTCTGAGGGAGTCCTGCTGAATGTCAGTTTGATGAAGGGAAACATTGTAGCCTTTAAAAAGGCTGATAAAACTCTGGAGGCCGTTCACTAACTGGACCTGTTGGGTTATCGTGACTGTGTGTCGCTGCATGCTGATGGTTGGAATCAAGAGTCCAACATTTCTGGTCGTCTGTAGAAATAAAATAAACAATAGATGCTTAATTGGCTTGTGTGGTAAAAAAAGTAATTGTAAGAGAGAGACAATGAATGAAGCAGGAGTCCCTCATTTGTTGCCACTTTGCTTAACCTCAGCCACAAATTAGGCTGTCGCCGGAGCCTAAATGACTGCGTTTCGGGCACGCTGTTGTTCGTGGGGGTGTGAACAGCTTAATTAAACGTCTGCCAGCCATCACTGTTGACGCTTTAAAAATTCAGAACGGCGAGCCTCCCGTCAGAGGCCCTGCCATCCAGGCTGGTGCTTTGTCTCGTTTCGCCGTGACGTGGTTTGTTTCACAAAAGTCCTGATCAGAGCACTGTGTTGCTTCGTTGGATAAATCACGTGCAACATTCCTGATGGAAAACAGCACAGAACTTCCATCATAACATATGTTTTACACGAGCAATTCTCTGAAGCTTGTTGTTCTGCTGCAGATCAGTGTGAGCGGTGTCAAGCTGTACTGCGCAGACCACAGCAGTTCCTCAGTCACTGACACTCCACGGCTCTCCCTTTCAGAATAAAAGCCTATCATTTGTACATCCCCACAGATATAAATTCATGCGTATAAATTGTCAGTTGACACACATCTGTTGTGGAAACACTGCATATCTGGCAATCAGCTGGAATTTACTGCTTGATGTAGAGCGAACGCAGCAACAGTTCTATTTCATCCCGAGGCACACCTGATGATTCACAGTGATTGAGTGTAAAAAGGCTGATCCACATCTGTGCAACGCGGTCTGAAATAGAAATTTACAAGGACTCATCAGCATTCACACAGCGGCTCTGTCCTGAGCTGCACCTTCACAGGGTTTTTTTTCTTTTCCTTTTGCCTTTCTGTCAGGGAATCCAAGGACAGCGGGTGCACGCTGTCAAACGCTGAAGTCTTCATTTACTCGCGTGTTCAGCTTGATCACACGCCATCAAGTATTTAAACCACATGAGTCAAAAACTGTCTTAGATGCTTAAACCAAGGCTACGATCTTTATGTTTTGGCCAAGCGTCCTCCAGAGACCAGAGACTTTGAGGGCTATCCGTCCGTCTGTCCCCCCCGGTTACCATCACCTTATCATTACCCACCCCCCCGAAAATTTTGCATACGATTTTCACTCAACGACAAACCTCCAAAACTCCGTCACCTTGAAAACTCTCAGCATCGCATCTCACGAACGCGTTAAGAGTAAATGTACTCTTGATTTTGTGTCGTTTGTCACTTGTGAAGAACCGTCGCTCTCCGGTGCGACTTCGCGTAACCGATCCATTCGTCATCGGTGCATTTTCTCAGGTAATCAGCTTGGGACCCTCGTTTCCAGGACATCGATTGTCTCCTTGCTGACCTTCAACATAAAGCCAATTACTCATATAATTATTCATACAGGTGTGCACAGCAAGGAACAAATTACATCCCCAAATAAAAGGCCCCCGAGGAAGCTGGCACAGACGTGAGCTGTTTTAACACACACTTCATTACAACACAAAAAGGAGGAGTGTGTGTGTCGGGGGTGAGGGGTGGGGTGGGGGGGCTTTTTGGCTGTCTCGCTGCCTTTTGTTCGCACACATTAAAAAGCTGGAGGTGCCTCGAAGCCCCATCCGTCTGGCTGGTATCTAACACCCCTGCATCTTCTAATGGCTTCGTCCAACTTTCCCACATGTTTGTTTTTTAATGGTCAGAGAGTTGTTGCTGTTTTGTTTTTTTTTCCCAGCAGTCTGCAAATTACAGCTGAAAGCTCCGAGAGAGCTCGGCATGCAGGCAGCAACCTTCAACTCAAGCTCATTATTCAACCCCAGACTGGGGACTCACTCGTGTGGAAGCGCGACAGTTCGCCGCTCATATTCCAGCCGTCGTCACATCCGCGGTCGCTCGGAAGCTGAATTCTCAGACCAGATCGAGTAACGACAGTCAGCAGCTCGTGCATTCGTGTGGATGCTGACAGTAAGAAACTCAACATATAGCTCGTTAGCAGACACCATCAACTTTTTGACTGCACTCATGATGTCGGATCTCACCTTCAGTTTGAGCATTTCAGCAGCTTTTCTCCTCCAAACTTGGTCCTGTGGCACCGTTCTCGATGATGGACCGCACCGTGCTCAGAAAGCCACGCCATCACCGTCGGCGATTCCGTTGTTGAATCCATCGCCGTGTGCCGATTGGATGGAGGGCAGCCGCCTTTAACATCGCACCCACGCAAGTCGATTATCTTGTTGACAGCGCTGAGGCTCACTGCCTGCTGCACTCGACCCCGTTGACCCTCTGGAAAAGAAAGCAATAAATCAAGACTCGAGCGCCCAAGTACGACTCGCGGCTCGGAAATAGGTGTTTAACTTGTCGGTCAGAAATTGTAGATGATAACTGGTGAGATTTGATTTAAGGTTAAACTAATCAATCAGTCACAGTCAGTCCAATTTTAACCAGGAAGGAACCTTCATTGAAAAACATACATTTGTGTTGTGACTCATATGTTGAGAGAAAATACACATCAAAGCAACAGAATCATGTTTATCCAACTGGTTTGTAAACTTAAACATTCTTGGGGCAGAGCAATGCAGTCTCATCCATTCTATTTGGCCGTTTGTCATCTGCGTGGTTCTGTGAGCAGCTGCTGTCTGATGTCACATTGTAACAAAAGTCCAAATTTTCTTAAAAAAACATACACGACTGATTTACTGGTCATGCTCATATAAAACAAGCGTAAAACCTCAAGTGCACCAGGTATATTTCAAAGTAAAAGCTTCTAATTACAGCACATCAGCAGAGACTTGACTTTTCTACAAATTCCGAAAGGAGGAATTTAGCACGTCAGCTTGTGCTTTCCCTCTTCTGAGTGAGCTGACATGAACGAGACGGTGACCTAGTGTTTCACCTCAACATACCTAGTGAAGGAAAAGACCGTGGCAGGCTGCATTAAAGCTAATGTCTCCATGTGGTAAGTGAAAGCTAGTGCAGGAAGGTCGTTTGCTACATGGTAAATATCTCATCAGCCTTCACCTTTTTGTGGCTGGTGCACACGGATCAATTTTGATCAGGAGAGGGCCAGCTGTGGAGAAATCTTTGATTGTAGCTCAGAAATGTCGGCCTTATTTCGAACGGTCGTGCAGTTTCACTGGGGGACGGATATTTATGATGGACCGCTCAAAATGTCACAACTTCTCAGACCGACGTGTGTTAAAAGAGATGCTAGAAATACATGAAAAAAATAGATGTAGATGAACGTGACATCTGGCCAAAATATCGAGCTTCAGATGGTTAAAAAAGAAGGAAACATGCCAGAAGACTCCCACCAAGAAACAGCACCACTAGTTATGAAACTGTTTTTTTCTGAAAAGTATTTCCTCTCAGTAAACCAAAGTACTTCTACACAATGTTCAAAAGTACAGCAGCTTTATCTTTATGAGAACTCTCTATTTTCACCAAGTCGTACCTTGTCGTGCCGTTGGGAGGCCGTGCTCGTAAGAGTTTCTGTTAGGCTGGCTGTTCCCTCGGTTTCTGAGGGTATAATGGGAGGCGGCGCCCTCAGCTGTCAGCTTCCTGTCCGGCTGCGCAGCGCCGCCTCGACCTTCCAGGACTGAGCTTGTAGCCTTCACTCCCGATGAAGCTGGTCGTTAGAGCTGCTTCGTGTAACCTGAGCCTGAGGGCAGCCGGGTGGGGGCGGGGACGACCTCCCATGATGCTCTGAGCACCTCTCACTCGCTCTGCAATTACACTGCGTGCTCTGCCCCCCCTCTGCTGCAGGTATCTCTGCCTCTGTTTCCTCATCTACAGTTACCGGCAGCACCCAGCAACCTGCCCTGCTGCTGATTGCCTGTTTCTTGACCCCCCTCGGCGTAGAGCCGCTCCTCTCGCCCCGGCCAGTGAAGGCAGACAGCCACTCACCTCTGGGTCCACTCCTGTCCGCGCTCTCCTCCCTTTAAAAGGTTGCTTCTGCCTCCCTTCTCTCCAAGTACCCGTTTAATCAGGGGGAGTTGGAGGGGGTTTATCTCCACGATGCCTCTGCTCAACCATGCAAAAAAAAAAGCCCCAGGATCATTTGACACTACAGATGGAAAAACATAAGAATCAGACTGAATGAAATCAAACGCTGTTGCTGGAGGTGATGGCAGGATGAATCGATGAGACATTTTTCCTCTAAAAAGTTTCTGCAGGTTTCTGGTTGGCGACTCCACTGCTAATTAGCAGTTTATAGTTTCACTGTCAACGAGTGAAGTCACCTTTTGATAAGTGGGCCTCTTCAAATTAGGTGCTGGGCAATTAATTAGCAACATTTTAAGCACATAACAGTATTTAACAACAGAAGCAACAACTCCCAAAGTTTAGTACACAAAGATAAAGCATACATGGACAAAAAGGTACCAAAAAATATATTCATTTAGGAGTTGTTTAATTTTCTGTTGTGTTTTTTTTTTTTTTACTTTACTTTACTTTTGTTCCAATTGTGAACAGTGAAAAAATGTCTTCATCATCAAACAAACCACAACCACTCTCCAACATGCACTGAACAGTTCTTGAATGTGAAACTCTCCATCCTGTAGGCTGAGCAATGCGGCCTCAAAATGCATTACGTTCATTGTTGGTGTGACGGTCTTTAGCCAGTTTGGGGTCTTGATTGTGAGACGTCACTCGGTGGCGCCGCACAGTGGTCTGTTGCTTTCTTCTCATGCTTCTAGAATGAATTTATCCCTCAAGCTTCTTTTCGTTTGGTTATTTGCTCCAAATGACACATTCTCATATCTATTTCAGACAGTTCACGGAAACATTTCCAGTGAATGATCCCATCAAACGAGGGGAAAGGACGGATGAGGAACAGTCACAGATTATATTAAAGACGCAAATGAGTGAAAAAGGCTGCAATTAAACGACGATCCCAAAACTTCATATCAACCGTGTTGCGTCTTCTCAGCACAAGCCAACAGCTGGAGTGTGAAACAGACACGAACACGTCTCAATTCCCAGTTTGTCTTTTTCCGTGCGGGTATAGAAAAAAAAACGACGTGATCTTTTAGCATTTGAGACACTTTTGGCGTGCGTTTTTTTTTCCTTCCCGTTTCTGCGTGGAAGGACGGACAAGGACACGCCGGGCCTGGAGTTCTCCGCTGGAAAAGCCTTTGAAGTCGGCCGTCTTCTTTAGCGAGGAGCTGCACGCTCGCTCGCTCGCTCGGCAGAAATAGGAGGGATTTTTCACAACTTACGTAAGCGCTCCCAGATGGTGCGGGCTGCATTTGATCGATGACAGTGAGAAAGATTCAGAACCCAAGTAATGAGGAGGGAGGGGGGGGCTCGCAAATATTGTCTTGTTGTGACAGCGAGGAGAACTCCGAGAGGATGTCTCGTGTTTTTAATCTTCTATTTTATTCATGTTTCATTTTCAGTAATTCCCGCGAGCTCTCCTCAAGGTTATCCAGAGGACGTCGCCCACGATCATTTGTCTCGAATCCACGAATACAACAGAGAGGAAAACCAAAGGGTTTGAGGAAACGCTGTCCGACGCAGCGTACGAACTGGACTGAAGGGATTGGGTGAAACGGCTTCCTTCCCCCCCGACTCTCTCTTTCACCACAGGGTCTCATCTAACCCACCTTGTTTGCCTTCCCCTCGCTTCAGAGGCTAATGGAAACAGGCAGGAGAGCCGATTGTGGACGATCCTGATGAAATTACCCCCGTGGAATAAGGCACGCATCAGCTCCCGAGCCGTCCCCGGCCTCTGTATTGATAGCCCCCAGATGAAACCGCCTCCCAATTAAACTCAGTCATGTGTTTAAAGACTAAAAAAAAAAAGAGCGCGTGAGACGGAGAATAAAAAAAAACGAATGTGATCCGATACCCTGGCTGTTCCCAGACCTGCTCAACAGGCCACAGGGAAGGGAGAAAGAAAATCTGCAATTTCACCCTGTGCACGTTTTCCCTCCTCCTGTGTCTGGGTGTAACTTCGGGCATAATTGGCATCTGTCACCAACCAGCGAGCTCGGCCCAGGGAAGGGATTTCCAGAGGACAGAAACAAAGACGCCTTAAACAAAGTCTTGTAATTTGAATTAATGATGCAATTAAAGGAGCCACAACTGGGAGAAATGAGCTTTTTTTTTGTTTGAGATTGCGACGCGTTGAGCAGGGCGCGATTTGCTGCGGGGTATGAGGGAAATTTGACGTCCCTCTGCTGAATAATTTTTAATAATGTGGACAAAACCTATCTCCTGTCCATATTAATGAACACCGCTTCGACAGCAGACAGTACAAACAAGGAGAAACAGCTCCGTTATTGAGCGCGAGCGCCGCGACTTGAGGAAAGTTTCCAGAAAGTCTCGAAGAGATTCTCCTCTTTTCTACCTGCAAAGACGGAGCCGCAACCCACTTCATAGGCCTGGAAAACGACGGCGCCATCGCTCCGGCTGGTGACGTCAGCCCGACTCGTGTTTGACAAGCTCGAGCTTCAGCCGTCGCACACAGTGCATCGCCTTCAAATGGCAAACAAATCAGGTTTTTTTGTGATGGTAATCGTTAGCAATACTTCGACGCGTCTGGCGATGACACGAGAAGAAAACAGGAATTTATTGCTCCCATAACAGTGTGACGCTGCCGCAGAACGCTGCACTGATACAGATCTACACAAACTTGACTTATTGTACACTGAGAAATTAGGCAAATTAGTTTGGTTTTCGCTTACATGGTGATAAATCACTTCAGCAGGGCATCAGCTGGATGAATATGGAACATCTGAACAAATGACAAACATTTGTGATGGGAGGAATTAAAGTGATTTTTCAAAAAAACCAAACCAGTATAATCTCCTCGTTATGTGACACACAAACACTTTGAGTTCAAAGCTCGACCAGGAGCTCATGAAAGCACACCAATAGTTATTATGTGACAGATTTGCAAGTTTAGAATGTATCACCTCAATAAAAAAATGTTGCAAACTAATTTTGAATGGACAGAAAAAGGAAACGCAACAGTTCGAGCTGAGTGGAGAGGAGGAGACCCCCCCCCCACTCAACAGCTCCCACTCAGAGGCAGAGGCCATCTGTCCGCCCCCCCTGTGGACGGGAGGAGGGAGACGGAAATGACCCAGCAGCAAACAAAAAATGTTTGTGTTTACAAACCCAGCGCAGATTAGACGGCAGCAGCAGCGTTCTGAATCGTCTGGAGACTCGAGACACAATCGGTACCAGAAACTGTCCGGCGGTCCCGTCGGGCCGATCACTAACACAGCCGCTGGTTTTTCCAGCTCCACTTACGACTGATTTTTTGTTTGTTCGCCAAAACAGACGCGATAACTTGAATCAATGCGAACAGAATTTCCAAGAGTGACACTGACGTGATGCTCCACTTATCTTAAGTGCACCGAAGCAGAAGAAAAACATCCAAACTCACTGTGGACGTTCGCAGCACACGCTCTCTTCCTCTGGTTTGAATGTCATGTCGATTGCGGCACGCGGCCATCAATCCACTTTTCCTCCCCATTATTCTGCTCTCGTGCTGGATTGCATGAAGAAATGGCTCGCTGGCAAACAAATGAGACGGAATAGATGATCATGATGTTAGCTGTCTCTGGGCAGTTTGAATGAGGAGGAAAAGGCAGAATGGGGGAAAAAAGGTTTTCCTTCCTCTTGAATTTGTTTGCTGAACATTCAGTCCTGTGACACCGAAGGAGCAGCGGAGGAGGCTGTGGAGGGGGGGGGCTGCTGTTGTCTCCTTACTGCCTGGGTTGTACAGCTCTTGAATCACCGACCTGTTTTTTGAATGGTTCATCAAGTCAGCAGATATCGATAAGACAAAAACAAGATGCTGTCTGGCTTTGGTGACTCAACTTTGACGATCAACTTTCAGAAAAGTTCACGACGACGGCGTCTGAGTCCAGCATGTCGAGCAGGAGAGAAGCGGCCGTCCGACACCTGCTGAATGGAGACATTCATGAACACTGGCTGCAGACATCGTCCCTGTATTGGAAACAGGGTCGAAATGCGAAGGCTTGACTGAGACGGAGCTGGCAGCATATCAGCTGACAGCTCATCGCCTCAGGGTTCCTGCACGCGTGTGTGCTTGCATGCGTGTGTGTTTGAGTGTGTGTGTGTGTGCTGGGGTGACCGAGGTCTCCAGCAGCGCTGCGAGACACCAGCAGACAGGCTGAGAGGTAAACACGAACCGGGGGAGCTGCCTGTGGCATCGGAGAAGGCCGGTGGACGTGCGAGCACCTGCTCCACTGCTCAGCGTGCGTGAAAAATTCAGCCGAGCAGCGGCGACGCCGGACGTCTCCCTGCAGCGTGTGGGTATTTTTTTTTTCTCGGTGCTGTCCGCGGTGCCTCTGCGATGTCGCCACGGTGAGCGTGCTGCGTTTTGACAACGTGCCAGCCCCACAGGCTGGGGGGGGGGGGGTGTTGTTTCTTCCGATTGCTCCAAAATCCACATGTCAAGGGGAGAAAGTGAGTGTTGCTCTTTGGTGCTGATTATCTGCGGATCTGGCACAGTGACAGCGTCGTTCTTCCGAATGGCCGCGCTCTTAATTTAGCATGTGGGAAGTCACGGGGCTCTCAGAGCTCAGGTTGAGGCCTGTCCAGCGTCATGGGGCCGACTGAATCCCCACTCATGTTGTCTCTCCCCTCCTGGACAGCAGCAGTTCCAGCACCAGAAACAGGCCGAACGTGAGGCTAACTTCTGGACTTTCAGTTCAGTTTCAAAGGGTTTTTAGTTCATGGTCCAAGTTCCTACAGAAGAGCTACTTGGTAGAAAGTGATCACTGCAGATGCAGGTGATTGGTGGCAACTTGCACCTCTTCATCACCACAGCACATCACCAGACAATGACGTTTTCTCCTAAACCCTCTGGCTGAAGTGGGTGGAGCAGGTCTGCTCCTCCAAAGAAAATCTGTTGAAATGGAAGATTTAGTCGATCGAGTTATTGAGTTATTTTATTTTGAAATTCACAAGGCAGCAAATTATCAGGAATTTAGGTCGTTTCTTTCACAAACTTTCAAACACGTTGAACGCTCGGAGGGAATCTCCCCAGGCGAGGTCCGACCAAGCAAACGAATATCAGCACCAGCAGGTCTCTGATTTAGTCGTGGGATCGTTGAAGGAGATCCGGGGCGCCGCGCCGTTCTTTGTCTAAAATTGAGGCTGCGGCTATATATGAAGCCAGTTCATAAATATGTGCATTTCTGCAAATATCTAATCAAGGGGGAAGCTTTAGAAAGGTCTGTTTGATTTGGAAATGTCAACGTAATCATCGGCATCCTGAAACTCCTTCACACGGTGTTGCAATAAAAAGGGAGGAAAAGTCTTTGACGACGAATGTAAAGAAGAAAAAGCACCCGACTGGAGGACGTTTAACAGTCGCTCCTCATGTCCACGCTTCATTCGTGCTCAGATATTACCGTCTCATCCAGCCTCTCCACAGTTTCACCTCTGTCCAAAATATGATCCATTCAGCTATCCACCGAACTCTGTCGTCACCACTGTGGTGGTAAAATCTCTAGTTTTGTGCCGTTTTGTTTCTCTTCAGTAAAACAGCGCAAAATACCACCTCAGTCCAATTAAAACTTAGTAAGTGTCCAGGTTGTGAGGCTGTTGATCCAAGCAGAGCTTGAAAGGTTTTGTTGTTGTTGTTTCTGTTTGTTTTCTTACTAATTGCATCAAAAGAAAGCAGATTTGGCCTTTTTTTAATTAACTGAAGTTTTTTTTTTGCTCATTAATTCAAAGTACAGTCGTGGTTGATCTCAGCAACATCACACGACTGAATTTCAATTTCCACC
>JAUESF010080030.1:0-12808 GCA_032274765.1 Malacoctenus tetranemus | reverse complement strand
GGACATCTGGAGCTCACCGCCTTCGCCGCCATGTTAAAAACGCAATGCATTCTGGGTGGCCCTTACTTTGAAGGGAGGTAGCGGAGAACCTCAGTTTTAAGGAAGGAAACGGCCATTTTGTTCCTCAAACTCGCTCCTTAATTTAACTTCCTACCAATTGGGACAGCACTGGCACTTCGGGGACTTCGGCGAGGCCCCGGCGGCCCCTTGCCTTTCGGCAGACGTACCTGGGTCGGACGGGAACTCCTCCACCAGCTTCCTGTGGGAGAAGCCTTTGGGGTACTTCTTCTTGATGACGACGTAGGCCACCAGGCCCACCACGGCCACCGCCACCGCCGTGGCCAGCACGGCCCCCCACGCTTGCTGCCGGGCGTTGCGCTGGTTGTCCACTCCCGTCGAACCTTCGGATGAGATGAGAGGAGGAGGAGGAGGAGGAAGAGTTAATGGAAAGTCTCCAACTGCATAATTATTCACGGCGCACGGCGTCTTGGAGGGCTGTCGTGCACTCGGGGCAAAAACAACATGTTTGTGAGACGATGTTTGCAGTGGCGGCACGCTGAGTAGATACACATCCCAATTAGATAGAATTGTATCATTTACAGAGCGATAATTAATGCAATTAACATGCCAAAATCATGATCATTTCTGGGGCACATTTGAATATTTGAGAGCCGCCGGCTGTGTTTATCATCTAAATAAAGTCAAACGTGGCTGAATAACTGCCTAAACGCCGTGACTGATTTAATATCTGCACCGATCACTCCCAGCAGCGCTTTTCCTGTGCGTGTAAATATAGCGCCGAGCCGGCGACACGCGGCCCCCGCGATAACGAGTCGCGTCACGTCACTGCAGCCGCGCAGGTGCGGGAGGAGGAGGAGGGGGGGGGCGATAACGAGGCACCGGTTAACGAGGCCGGCGTGCCGTAACCTTCGGGTTGGTTTTTTCGGTGTTCCCGCGCCAGCGCCAAAAGAGTGGGGAAGTGTCTGCGGCTCTCTCCCCGGGCTCCAGTCAACAACAATAAAAAAAGGAATAAACAGTTTTTGGAAAGTGACAAAATACCAAAGTTGTACTTTATCGGCACTGGCGCGTAAATAATTCAGCGGCTCCGTTTATCTACAAATGGCTCAATTTACGCACTTGCTGGGATCAATTTAGCCTGAACCCGCGGCGAGCTGAACCAACAGACAGCGCTGCGGCGCCGGGCGCCGTTTCTCCTCCGCTGCATTTTTCACCTGAAAGCGCCGAATGAAGTGGAAGCGTCTCTTTTTTAGGTGAGACGGTTTTTTCTTCCCCTTCCTCGCCTCCCTAAAAATCCGATCAGTCGTAAAAAAGACGGTTTGTTCTCATCTTCTCGTGTTTCGTTCCTCTGATCAGCTCTTTGGGCGACGCGCAGCAGGTTCGATCGGGTGAAGGAGAAGCTTCGTCCTGCTTAAAGGCTCCGGATTAGCAGACTGTTTGTTTTGGTGTTTAAAGCTCGTTAAGTCCGAGAAACACCGAACGTGTTTGTGATCGATGTTCAGCTGCTTGTTGGTCGTGTTTTCAGTTTATAAGACAAAGGTCACGTTGTCCTTTTCTTCTATTACTAATAGAAAAACATGGAAGCTGTATTATTGGACGTTCTGTCCAGAGAGTGAATTAAGTCTCACAGCAGACGTCTAAAGTGAAACTCACTCCCTTAATGTTTGTTTCTCTTAATTCATCACGCGTTTGTTGTTTAACTGGCACTAAAGTCTCGTTATTGTCATCAAAAACTAACGTTATCATGAACTGAGCATGTTAACGTCAATGGTGTCTGAGTTTGGGAAACAGTGTTAAAACTTTACGTCTGTTTCTTTCAGCAGAATGTGGCAAATCTACTTTTTACTGAAGAATTTCCCATCAGTAAATCTTGAATCATCCAGTTTTCTTTTCTTTTATTTTGAAATTTCTCTCACAGCTGTTTTATGTGGTTGTTAATTGCGCTCGTCTGTCCGCGTCACGTCCTCCTGTCACATCCGTTCGTGCCCGCGTCCACTTTCTGATCTCGTGGCGGCAGCGGCTTTAAGCGAGCGTGTCCACGAGGTGCGAGGGGGCGACATCGGCTTTCCGAGATCGCCTGATTTAGCGGCGCTCTGGATGAGACCCTGCGAGCGAGTCTCACGCCCCCCCGCGCACCGGCAGCGCAGGTATCTCTGACCCCAGCCCCTCGCTGACTCTTTCACGGGGGGGGGGTTTCTGCGGCTAAAACAGGGTCCCATTGTCCCGGCTGAGCCGGCGCGCTGTAATGGAGCCCCGCGCTCGCGGCGGCTCCATCGATAGCGCCTGAAACTCGAGCCGGCCCGCTCGCCTTTGAAAAGCGCCGTTTGTCCGCCGCCAGTGGGAACGCGGAGCCCAATGTGGGTCAGAGAGAGGGCGGCGCGGGGGCAGAGCGGGAGCAGAGCGGCGCGCACGCACCGGTAAGTGATGTGTTACTCCAAAAGTACACGAAGGCTTCGGTCGTCTCACAGATCCGACGGTCGATGTCAGACAAGTCACTGAAAATCAGTCACCTCCCACCTGTCGCTAGGATCGGGGCAGGAGGAGCAAACTACTGGATGGGAACTCGTTTCTGTGCAATTTACCTTTAAATCTACTTTGAAAATACTCACTTTACAGAGTATTTGCTGTTTATTTTACTGTAAACATCTTTTTTAAACTGACAGAAAAAACTTGTTTACGTTTACGTTTGTTGACAAAACAAAAAACTTCATTGTGATGTTTTTCAACCTATTTTTAGCTGATACCTGCAAAGTAAAAGCAGCCAGAGGTAACTGATACTTATCAATAACTCGTGGTACTTTTTACTCTACTTTGTAGGCTGGTGTACAAAAGTACTGCTTGTGTTACTTTCTCACCGTTAAATTTCGATGAATATGATCGATTAATGTGTCTCAGTTTTTTTTCGAGGGATGAAGACGTTTACTACTAATGTGGCGCTTTTACAACAGGAGTTCAGTGAAATTGTAGCAGTAAAGAAAACAGCTTCTGCTGACTGAACTTCAGTTGGCTGGTGAGTTGGACAGAGAGAGACAGCCCCTCCACAGCTCGGCAGGAAACACTGAACCTCAGTGACGCGCAGTACCTCTCTCCGAGTTGTCCCCCGAGCCCCCGTCTCGGCCCGACAGGTCGTCGGCAGCCGTCGTCATGGGAACCGGAGTGGTGGCGTCGGGAGGCCCGCTCGACGGCACCTCCGCTTCCGGTCCGGAGCCCGCCGGCGGCGTGGCGGCGGCCGTGGAGGAGGTGTTGGGCCTGTCGGGGTCGGCCGAGGGCGGCTGCTGCTCCGGCGTGTTCGCTTTGGGGGTCGTGCTGCCGGCCGCTGCCGGAGGCGCCGCGCTCGCCGGAGGAGTGGCGCTCGCCGGAGGCGCGGCGCTTGCTGGAGGAGTCGAGTTCGCCGGAGGAGCGGCGCTCGCTGGTGGATCGGCGCTTGCTGGAGGAGCAGCACTTGCGGGAGGCTCGGCGCTGGCCGGTGGATCTGCGCTCGCTGGTGGAGCCGTGTTCGCCGGAGGATCGGCGCTTGCTGGAGGCGCCGCGCTTGCTGGTGGATCGGCGCTCGCTGGTGGATCGGCGCTCGCCGGTGGAGCCGTGTTCTCTGGAGGTGCGGCGCTCGCCGGTGGAGCATTGCTCGCCGGAGGCTCCTCGTCGGCCGGAGCCGCGGTGGTCGCCGCTGCGACGCTGCTGTTGTCGCTCGCCACTCTGGCTTGGTCCTCCTGGCTCGTTTCGTTCGGGGCCTCGGAGGGGCCCGCGAGGTCGTCGGTGATCCTGGGCTCCGGCTGCGGCTCCGTCCCGTCCTGGACGTCGGGAGACTCGACCACCGTGGCGTTCAGCTCGTCAGCCGGACCCCCGACGCTCTGGTCCAGCACCTGGTTGTCCGCCTCCGTCTGGCCCGACGGCGCCCCGCCGCTGTACTCGGCGGCGGGGTCCTGCTCCGCCTCCTCCACCACGCCTGGCGGGAGTGCCCTGGGATAGTCACGCAGCCAGGAGCTGTCGACGGTAATCCGCGGAGGGTTGGTGTAGTGCGGGATCGTGAGGAGGTGCGCGGCCTGGATGAGCAGCAGGAGGCCCGCCGGGACTCCCAAAAGCCTCATCTTCTCTGTGAAAGACAAAAGGAGGCGTCACCGTCTCGCTTCTCCTCCCGTCGGTCGCGGCTGCAGAATCGTAAACAAACAAAACTAGAGCGACGCGACGCGGCGAGGTTTATCGGGACGCAGGGTCCGGGATCAGTCCTCCGGAGTGAACGGAGGCCACCGACACAAAGGAGGCGGCAGGCCGGTGAAGACCAGCGCTCACTGGGCGAGGGAGACAACAACAAACACAAACAAATGTCACTAGATGCTCTTATTGTGTTGCTCCGTAACCATGGAAACCTCCGAAGTTTTGATTACTTCTGACATCAGTGCAGTACAAGTTACTACGAGTCGATTACAGTCGGTGAGACTTTTGGAAAAGAGAGATTTTACCTCTTCATTGGTAAACTTAACAACAGTGCTCTCACTGGAATAAAGTACAAATACTGCAGTAGTTTTACTTCAGTATGAGTCCAACGTCATGTCAGGGGGAGGGCTTCGTACTGACCTCAGAGAAAGTAAAAGTAAAAGTATCTCTTGTGTTACTTTTAGTTGCATCTTGGTGTTCAGGCGTCTTCTAAAGATCTCATCATCAGCACAGAGTAAGTTACTCCAAGTACTACTTCATTACAGCCACGAATACTTTGAGTAGTACTTGAGGAGAGGCTCTTGTTGTTTTCTCCTTTCCCTGTATTTGCAGTGGCAGTACTAGAAGTAAAATAAAGCAGGAAGATGCTCTATGTTATTTCACGTTGCACTGGACAAAACGAACTGAAAAACAATCAACTTTCACGTCACGGAAACAAAAATAGACACAGATGTTTTTACATCCCTTCGTCTTCTCTGTGTTATTATGTTGTTATGAGTGTTTCGCTGCGTCCTGTCAGAGACGAACACGTTTCTGTCGTTCCTGACGGAACGATGGAGTCTGATTGGCCGACGGCTTTTGCTCTCCGCCCTGCGTTTCGTTACGACAGAATCTCCCGGCGAGATCTGTGACGAATTTACACGAGTGCCCTGCGAGCGATGAGCTCTAATAGTGATGCGTCCCCGTCCCTCCCCCCTCCCCCCCTCCTCGGCTTTGCTCCGATACGCAAATGACGGCGGCGCCCCGCGGGGCGCTCGCGCTGCGAGGCGCTTTGTTGATCGGCTGCCGCGCTCCGAACCGCTGCTTGTTGTAATCAGCGCAGGAAGAAGGCTGCGCGCCAGCGTGCGATGTGTCAGCCTGCAGCCACATTCCAATGTGGGAATTTCTGGTTTTACCCGTCACGACAACTGCGTGTTTCGTATCGCCGACGGCAACGCGCCGCGGTAACGACGTATCGAGCAACGCCTCGTCCGACCTGTCGGATATTCGTTCTGTTGTGCGTCTTCGGAGCTGCGGTGCGTCTGGGAGTCCGACCGTCTGCGTGAACTGGACCGAAAGCTGCTTTTTAAGGAGGTGAGACTGTGCAGCTAAACTGGACAACAGCAGACGGCCCCTCCACAGCTTCACAATGCAGACGCCCATTAACCAGAAATCTTGGAAGACCAGAACGATAAGTGGTTGGAGGGTCGTCGTCCTGAGGTCAAAGGTTGGAATGAGGTAAAACTGGAACGACTGGGAGGAGCACACCTCCGTCAGGACGCCTCCGGAGCATTACTGCTTCACCCTCGCACCCCGGACTCTCTTAAAGGGGCCACGCCCTCCAAAACACGCCACAGGAATGTTGTTTTGTTATCATTTCAGATCGCCCTATCGCAGCGAACTTCTTAGTTCTATAAATATCACTGAAATATCAGGAACCTTTTGATTGATCTCGTCAATAGATGAACTAACGCTCCCTGAAACATCCACTGGCTTCGCTCTCGGCGCCGTGCTGCCGCCGCTCAGCGTGTGCGTGACCATTCGTTGGAATAACATCCGTGGGAAACTGTCACCGTGTGTGCGTGTGTGTGTGTGTCCAACCCGATGCTCTTAGATGTGTGTGATCATGCGTGAATCAACATCAGGTTGCGAGAACAAAGGCGCGCTGACGTCTCGGCTGATGACGTTTTCACCATCGTGATTCAAGTGAACAATGAGGACTCATTTCCAGCTGCTTATGAGTCATTAAGTTAATGTTAGAAGACAGAAAAATAGTTTTAAGTGCAATTAAACTTTCTCCCTTTGATCCCAGACTTGACGTGTTTTAAAAAAGCCTTGTCCAACCAATCACGGCTCAGCGTGCGGAGCCTCTGAGCGCCGCGGCCACCTGAGAGCACTCGGCCTGTTTCCCACCCGCAACCGGTCGGACAGGATTCGTCTTGAATCAGCTGGGGGAATGGTCGCCATGACGACGACCAGCCTGAATGGCGCGGCGGGTCGCGTCGATCGGAGGGGTGACGGTTTCCGATTCGGCGATTCTGGGTCAGAGAGTCTCTCGCTGCGCAGGAGTAAGAAGGAGAGGGGGCGGGGCCTCGTGACCCTCTTGTGATTTAATTGGTCCCTTCCTGTGACCCTTTGAATCTCATTGGTCCAAAAGAAACGCCAATTGCATAATTCTCCCTGCGTTGGTGTTTTGGAAAAAAGGAAGTAAAAAGAAGTCGGTTAAAGACCTAAAGCCTGAATATTAGAAGAGAGACTTGGGTGGCGTCCTTCAGTCGCTATGGTTACGTGGAACCGACACAGTCCCGTGAAGCTCCGCCCCTGATAAATTAGCCTCATGTGAACGCTTCGATCTGATTGTTTTCACCCCTTTTTGGACTGAAACTGTCGGTTGTTGGGACAGACTTCACGTCGGGTCGTTTCTCGCCCTCGCAGCTCCGCTGCCGGTCAACACAGGAAACAGTGTGGAGACTTCCTGTTTGGATTCTGGACGACGGGTTTGTTTCATTGTAGTTTTGAAAGAAACACAACGTGGCACCAACGTAACAGCGCAAAGCATCATGGGATTGCTCCACTGACTGAATCGAATGATGTTGGTGGTTTAAACCTGAACTGACGAAACGATCTGAGCCCCCAAACTGCAAGATTTCAGTCCGATTGACGTTAAACTGACCCAGTAGCTTCTTGTGGAGTTACAATCCCCCCTGAAGTCAGACTTTTGGTACCCTCTGCGTGGCCCCCCCGCCTGTGAGTTCAGTGGTTTGGCCCCCGGCGCTCCATCAAACCGCCCTCACATCCACCACCACTCGGCTCGTGTCTGCGTGAGTTATTCCTCTTTCTGGAGTGAAGTCAGTGATCTGGCCGTCGCACGGCGAGCCGATTTGACCGCGGGCGTCCTACCGACGAATCAGGGGTCACAGAAACAGGCAGGGGGGAGGGGGCGGGGCTTGTGAGCCTTCGCAGGAAGCCGCTGGCTGAGGTCAGTGGCCTCACTGCAGGTCTGTAAAGTCCCTGGAACAGTGGCACCGTCACCTCCACCGCTGTCAGCGCCCACCTCACAGAGACACACACACTAAACTGCTGCCCACACACACACACACACACGCACACACACACAGCTAATTAACCGACGATTAATCCGTCCAGAGTTCAGGCCTCCTCATTATCGCCTCTTGTGCGTGGCTCACGCGTGTGCTGTTGGACACGTCGGTGAATGTCAGAGCGAAGCACCTTCCCTTTTGTTCCCACTCCATCCTCCCAGTCAGCGCCGGCCCATGAATAAACAATGAAACTCCCCCATCTATATTTCATGCTTTCTCACAGCAGTTTACGACACATGAAACATGCGATCTGTTTGAAATGAGAAGAAGAAGAAGAAGAAAAAACGTTGTGGTGGATTT
This sequence comes from Malacoctenus tetranemus, assembly GCA_032274765.1. NCBI lineage: Eukaryota > Metazoa > Chordata > Actinopteri > Blenniiformes > Labrisomidae > Malacoctenus > Malacoctenus tetranemus. The sequence goes on along the minus strand of JAUESF010080030.1, from coordinate 4,979 downwards.
TTAAACCGTCTGGGAGCAGATAAAAGGAGCTTTACCTCATTAAAGGGTCTTATGATATTAATAAGCGTTATTATTATTGAGCATTATTACAAACCTGCTCGTTACACGGTGCAGTAACACCTCCGCCACATGTTGTGTTTCATCAGGACTTTACAAGTCACAGTTCATCTCTTGTATCTTTTCTTTATACATTAAAGTTTAATGGGATTTTTTCTACCTGTAAGTTGTTTCTGCTGCTGAATTTCATTGACTTTCCTATGACAGAGTGTTAGAACAGTGTGATATGTTTGTTTTTGCAGAGCGTGAGCTGAATTTTTAAACAGTCCTCCTCAGTTACCGATGGGAAACTGAGTTACAGTTACAGTTACTTTGGGTGATTCCCCCTTTGAAGCACACGTGTTTGTTTGTGTCTCTGGTTATATAAGGCCTCACGTGTGTCAATGGCTTTTAAATGCATTTTTATTTCATTTGTTTCTATTTCTCTCTTCATTGCTGTGTTGTTTTTTAATTTTAATATTGAGTTATTCAATTTTAATCTTTTTTTTAGCATTTTACAAACTAGATTTTTGTGCAATTTACGTCATTGTCCTCATTAATATATTTTATTTGTATTGACATTTATTTTTATTTATATCTGCTTTGTCTTTTCTATCCATTGAAGGGTTTTGAATTTCTAAAAATTTGATAAAAATTTGTTTATTTTTAAAATAGATATATATACATCCTTTTATTTTTGCTTAATTTATGTAAAGCACATTGATTTGCATCATGTCTGAAATGCGCTCCATTACTGCAGCTGCCTCGCCTTCATTTGACGTTTACTTTCTGATGTTGTGTTGTTACAACACTGAGATTTTCTTGTTTTTTCACACCTTTTTTGCCTTGAACACTTTATTTTTGTCTCCTAAACGTTAAAACAGGTTCAAACTAAATTGTTTGACCTCATTTGAAGCTCGTCTCACTTGTGTTGACACAAAAAGTTGGTCAAATAAATGCTCACACGAGAACGTGTCTGTGAAATAAAGGGATTACTCGTGACTCCTTGTTGTTATTTAAAGATAGAAACCATCTAAAATCCCATTAAACGTCATTTTTAGAAGATTCTCCTCCATCCAGTTTGATCCTCTCGTCTGTTTTTAGGAAGAAAGATTAAAACAGGAACGAAATCCTTCCTGGGTAAATCCTTACCTTATTCTTTACGCGCTATCAGATGAGAACAGGTGCACAGGCAACAAAATCTCTTCAGTGAGCTGCCAACGTGTGAGAGTGAATCAGCAATCGGCCCGCAGAGAGAGACAGACTGAGGGAGGAGGGCGGGGGGAGGGAGGGAGGCAGGGAGGGAGGGGGAGGGCCCAGCCGAGTGGCATTCAGGGAACAACCTGCTCAACCTGCTCGTGCACCTGCCAGCGATGGCAGCACACCCTGAAGCGCGTCCAGCCCGCTCCGTGAAAAGGCCACACAGGACGAGCGAGGCACAAAAACCGGAGACTTATCGCCGCCTCAAGTCCTCCGTTTCCCCCCCCCCCCGCGCCCCTCGGTTGCCAGGTTGGTTTCGCAGCTCACCTCCAAGTGGGCGGAGCCTCCCCGTCACAGGTCTCCCCCCCCGAGATCTTTCTCTTTCCTTTTTTTTTTTGTCCTCGTCCAGTTTCACTGGCCGTCGCCACGGCAACCAGGAAGGAGGCTGACACGCTCGGGTTTCGTCCACGCCTTTGTCCCCGGCGACCGGGTGACGTGCGGCTCCGTTGGCGCGTCACGTGATTGTTCAGAGCTCTTTTGTTTTAACTGAGTCACGCCGGGCGCTGAACACAAGTGAGGTGGATGAAGTGGCTCTCAGTATGTGTGTGTGTGTGCGTGTGTGTGTGTGTGTGTTTTGACGAGTTAAGAACAAGGAGTGCCTGTACTTGTTTGGTCCGCGGCTGAAAGCGAGAAGTGCCCTTCAAATTATTAGAATAATAATTCAGTCGCTCCTCTTCAGAAAGCGCGGCTCCACCCGGGCGAAGTGATTTCAGTCGAACCCGTGACTCAGTGACACCAAAATACCGAAACACCTGTCTGATGTTCTTCCACCGAGCCACTGTTTCACTTTCACCCTCATGTCGTCCTAAAACGAGGCTCTCCAGTTTTGGCCCTGAGGGGCCACCGTCCTCCAAGCTACAATTGACTCTACAGATTCCCACCTGGACAGACGGACTGTCCACTGCAAACCTGGGCGTGGGCCACGCCCCCCTCCACCCGGGCGCTGAACCCGTGACCTCCCACTACGGAGGTAATTACCGTGAACACATCGTCACGAGGTCGGGAGCGCCACTTAATGGTCCACTTATGGCCGCCAGGTGTGATGCAGCCGAGGAGAGAGGCACGAAAACAGCACCAGGCCCCCGGCTGGTCGCTAACCTGTTAGCTCCAAAGCTATTAGCATCAAGTTTCTGCTTCTGGAAATTTCCAGCTGCTCATTTTTTAAGGGATCTACGTTTCTTTGTCTGAAGTCAAAGTTACTTTTATCCAGACAAAACTGAGAGAAAAGTGAGACGTTGTTGTGATTTTTCTCCATAAACCGACTCATTGGAACTGAACGTGTAAGTCCTTCACCAAAACATCAATTTGATGATACAAAAATCGCTCATATTAAATCAAAACCAAACTGGCGGAGGGGAAGCAGCGTCTCTGAGAGACGTGGACCACCTGCAGCTTTAATTCCTGTTTTATTTTTGTTTATTTCCTCCAGACCGACCCAGACACCTCCAGCTGAGTCGAGCTGAACATGCAAATTCCCGTGCCTTCATTTTCCAGGTTAAAAGTTCACCTGCTCGCCCACGTCAGCTTCAGTCTCTCGCTAAAAGCAGCAAAACACAACATGAGCTGACCTTTTTTTTAATGATATTTGGTTGAAAACTTGAATAGTAGCGAAGTAAACAGACGATCCGATGGCGGCAAAACAAGTGAAGCGACGAGTTGCTTCAAACAAGGAAAGGTCGCATGTTTCAGAGCTGTGTTTTCTGTTCCACTCTTTGAAATCGTGTGAAGATTTTCCTGCATCACGGCCGTGATCGGGTCCTTTCATCGCGCCGCTATCACGTGCGTCCACACGGACAGACAGACGGACGGACGGAGGGACGCCGCCTCTGTTACTATAATCAGATGACATTTAATCAGAGCCCAGAAACTGGAGGTTTCACCACAAAGGCGAGCGGCTCCCTTTCAAGTCCAGAGACGTCTCGCCGTCAGATGTTGTTCATCACGCGTCGGAGCCGATGAAAACGAGTCCGACGCCCACGTCCAATCAAATCCAACGTCACATCTGATGAAGTTCGTGGGAGTTAATGAGTTAAACGTCTGTCGTTTGTGACTTTAGTTAAAGGAATAGTCGACTAGCGGACTAGTAGAATAGTGGACTAGTAGAGTAGTGGACTTTTATGAATGTTGTTTGGGTGTACTGTCCCTTTAAGTTTAAGTTTGGTGCAGGAGAAGAAGAAGAAGAAGAAGTGGTGTGTGGCGGTGCGTTTGAAGGGCACTCTGAGAGGCAGTGAACGCGTCACGGGGAGTTTTTGTGACGGTGCCGAGCTGCATTCATGAATACTGACGGAGGTCGAAGGTCGACTTCCTGTCGTACGTGACGGAGAGCGAGACAGGAACCGTTTCTCAGTCGTTGCTTCGTCCTTGGATCCGAAATTTAACAGAATTCATGCAAACATTAAAAAACTCTTGTTGTTTGGTAAAAGGTCAAACGATTATTTTCCCTCTTCGTCAACAATCGGAGGCTCAGAGATTAGATTTAAATGAACAAATATAAAGAAAGAGGACATAAAGCGTCCGCCCACTTGCATCCAAAACTCGTTCCTCCAAACAAAAACAAACAAATAAAGTTTTGTGTCCTTTATGAAGTCGTGTGAAGCCTCCGATTCTGTTTCTTCGAGCAGTCGACGGTTCAAGGTGAAAAACTTCAGGCACCGAAACCAAAACCTGCCTGAAAGGAGCAGGAGCGCACAGGAGCTTCGATATGATAAAACCCACTGTCAATAAAAATAAAGACACTTTCTCTACCTGCATTTGTTCTTATTGTAGTCTTTTTTAATTCAAACAAACTTTTAAATTAAATATCTGTGATGATAAAAAAGGATAAAAAACCTTGGAAACTGACAGCTTTCAAAGTAAAAGCCTCACCAACAAATCATAGCTGTTGATGACAATGTTTGTTTATTTATTTATTTATTTATTTATTTATTTATTTATTTATTTATTTATTTATTTATTTATTTATTTATTGATCATTTATCATTATTTTTTCATTATTATTTTATTTGTTTATTTTTATTGGTATTATTTTATTGGTATTAACACACACTTTCAAGTTCTTCATTTTAACTTGTGTTCAAGTCTTTTTTCAATAAAAAGTTTCTAAGTAATAAAATGTTTCAAAATAAGCTTAGAGCTTTCAAAGTAAAAGCCTCACCAACCAATCATAGCTATATGGCAACTTTTATTTTGTAAACACACACTTTGGAACACAAATCAAATTAATGACTTGATGTCATTGTGTGAGTTTCACTGTTAACACCTGCTGTGAGAGTTTGTCATGAGCAGACGATGAAAACGTGGCGCTCTCTCTCCAATCTCCATGATTCCCCTTAAAAAGCCGGAGAAGTCGCAGCGCCTTAATTTTGCTGCCTCCAGCGTCGACGTCCTCTGGAGGATAATTGAAGCAGCGCGTCGATCACAAGCGACCGAGCGCGTCTCTGAGACGGCGAGCGCTGGGAACGAGCGGGCCGGGTTCAGGAAAGATGCTGCCTCAGGCCTGAACCCACGGGCAGCGCTCGCATCCTAAACACACCGGCCAGAGGTGGTCGGAGCCGCCGCCACAGGACGCGCTGACTTTACAAAGTCTGCTCAGTGGGAGGAAACTTTAGCTGGAGGACACACACACACACACACACACACACACACACACACACACACACACACACACACACACACACACACAC